>JAEQBH010006607.1:0-146093 GCA_016808115.1 Tetrastigma voinierianum | reverse complement strand
GTAGAACATTTTACATATAACTTGTATATAGGCACAGACCCTTTCATTCACTTGGGATCATAAGATTAATCTTAATCGATGGTTTAGAATTAAATAAGACAGAACAAAAACAGATTTGTGTTCGCCTAGTAACAGTGCTACACCTGGGTGACCAACTCCTACGCCGAGGCAGGAACGCTGATCGTAAATAGCCCTAAGTTCGCCTAGGCGAGCAAATGAGCAGATTTGGTTCTCGTCTGGCCAGTGAACAAAACTCGCCTAGGCTAAGGATGTCGAAGCTCGACATAATCGGGGCCTTTTGCCTCTTTTCATCAGTACATAAAAAAGCAAACAATATCAGAACAACTCTCAAACCCAACTCAAACTAACCAAAAACACTTTTATTAGGATTTTTCCTACACAAACCTAGACAATGAGGGATTTGTGATAGTTTCCATACCTTGCTTTTTTTGAAACCTTCAAAACCAAGCCCTCATTTTCTTCACTTCTTCCTTTCCTTTCCTTTACTGATCAGTCAGAATTCAAGTAAATGGAGAATAAGCAAAACCAAAGTTAGTTTTCTTCCCCAAAATCGTAGCACTACCGCCACGCCAAAAAATGGAGAACTTATCCATATTCTAGAAGACCATGTTTGGTCTTATCCCTTTTTTGGGCTAATTCTTTATCCCTTGGATTTTAGTCCTTCATCTTTCTTTCATTTGCAAATCAACTTATCATTATTCTACTTTAACATATAATCTTTTTAACTTATGTCCTTTGGGTCCTTAATTACACTGGTTTCCACTCCCTTTTCACACTTAACATTTAAATTTTCGAAAGATACAAATTTATGTTATACCCTAAACATGTGATAAACTATTAGGGTATAATTTGGGGTGTTACAGGCTATTTCTAAGCCCAAAACCCAATTTGAGTTAGATCCAGTAGACAAATTAAGGAGATGTTTGATGGGCCAAGGCCAAATTCTAAAGGCTAGAAAAGCCTAAATAGGGAATAGTCCATCAAGATGGAGGCTCGGTGGAGGTAAATGGAATAAAAAGGCTACATGTTTGCTTAGAAGACCAAAAGGGCACACCCTCAACGTCTTCAAATGAAGCGAACTCCACTATTAAGGCTTCTGGCCAATACGACGAGGAGTTGATGGGAGATAGGAGGGTGGAGAGATGTCAGGAAGAAAAGGATGAGGAAGAATCCCAGAGGTATGTTATTGTTGAGTCCCAATATCCTTTTCTCCTTCTTTTATTTGACCGAGCACCTGTTGATGAGGGGTTCTTTAGTTTGGTGGGTGAGGGGCAGTTTGCAATGCAAAAGAGGGAGTTCAAAAAATCAAGTCCCGATAATTATTCTACCACTGGGGGTGGATAGTATAGAATTTGGGCTCAAAAGGAAAGAGATGATTATGGTGGAGAGTCCTCACGACATCCACAAGGAAGAAGGAGAAGGTTTCATTGTATTAGATCCCGTAGAATTTAAACAAGCTGGTTTTAAGGTTCAACAAATTCGATGTCATCGGTTGGTACGAAGATGAAGTGTCGATCTAATACAAAATAAGTGATGTAAGATGGAAGGAAAAGGGAAGGAAATGCACGGGACGACCAAATTCGATAGAGAAATTAAAAAAACTAGCATGGACAATGCAAGAAAATGGGAGGCCATCAAAAGGGGTCGATAGGAAATGACCTAGGGCTTTACTTCTGAAGTACTAATGAAGATAAGAATTCTCTCTTGGAATGTTAGAGGGACGAATAACTTAGAAAAGAGGAAAATAATAAAGGCCTTCCTAAAAACTTAGAAAGTGGACTTAGCTTGTCTTCAAGAGACCAAGTTGAAAGGGTCCTCCAAAGAGTTGGTTAATAGGCCAGAGGTGAGCTGCCGATCGGGCAATTGCTAATGCAATAGAAGCTCAGTGGATCCTAATTCCTTTGGGATTCTAAAGTGCTTCACTGTTGGTAAGTGAGGAGAGTTAATTCTCTCTTTATCCTATACTTCAAAATCAGGAGGACAAATAACAAATGGGTGTTTATAGCCCACTAATAGAGGGAAGAATCTGATGAGATTAGGAAGCAGTTAGTGGGTTATGGGAAGGGTTGTGGTGTATAGGAGGTGACTTTAATGTAACCCAATTCCTTGATGAAAGGAATAGGGAAGGCATGATTTCAAATTCTATAAGAAGGTTCTCGCAGATCATTGACGAGCTAGAATTGAAAGACATTTCCCTACAAGGGGGGCAATACACTTGTAAAGGGGGCTTAACAACCAAAGAATTGCAAGATTGGATAGGTTTCTGATCACAGATGATTGGGAAGTACTCTTTGGAGGTGCAAGACAAAGTTCGTCTAAAACTCTCTACCACCACCTAATCTCTACAAGGAGAGAAGGTCATAGGAGGTCCACTCATTTAGGGTTCTAAAATAGCTAAAAGAGGAAGGCTTTAAGAACCTTATTAATGGTTGGTGGAAGAGTTCTGAGATAAGAGGTACTGGTAGCTATGTTCTAATAGAGAAGCTAAAAGCCCTTAATGTAACGCTCCAAAAATACCCTAGAATTTTTATAATAAAAATTATTATATATTCCGGGTATAATTGAGCCAACTTGGGTATTTTTCTGGGAATTGTTATATGAATATTGATTAAATGATTATATGCTAAATGAGAAAATTATTAACCCAACAAACCTATGAAAAAGAGAAGATATGGAATCAGAAATGGGACCTAAGGTCAATTGTAAATAAGTTTATATGTTTAAGGAATTAGAGAAATAAATGAGCAAGGGGAAAATAATAGGAGACTTAAATGAGGAATAATAGAGAAATGGAGGGACCTAAATATAAAAAGAAATAAAGAAAAAGAAGAAAAAATCAAGGAAAAGGCATGTGGGTATGTAGGAAGAGGAGTGAAGTCTTAAAATATGGTGATCCATAAGAAAAGGAAAAGGGAAAAGAAGAGAGAAGAGAAGGGAAGAAGAAGAAGAGAAGAGAAGAAAGACGGAAAGGAAAAGAAGATCACTGGTATGTAAACTATGGGTGTGTGGAACTTGTTACGTTTCTTATGGAAAAGTACTCATTTTCAGATACAGTATGGATTTGTCTAGTTTGGGTATAGAAAGAATAGATACACGGGGTTTGGAACCCTCTATCTTGTGTATGGTTTGGGTTTGAACTCCTCAAACCTATTTCTTGTTAGGGTTGAGTTGATAAGACCTCCAAGGTCTTATAGATGTGTTTTCTTGGGAAAGGTCCAAGGCAATTTGTCCAAGAAAATTTCCCTATTTTTGATCCTACACATTAGCTGGACATTAGAACTGATTTTTGGGTATGAAATAAAGGGAATTTGGCAGTGAGTCCTTATAGTAAATTTTAGCCACATCAATGAACTTGATATTAGGCTTTTGCATTTCTTAATTCGGACCTCTATAGCCCAAGTTATGGCCCTTTTCCCAGCCGCACCCCACAAGGCACTCAGCTGAATTGGTGCCGCTGCTCGGCTGCATCTCTACGGCACTCCTACCGGCAGTATTCCGGCCGCGCACCTGCCACAGCACCTGGCTATGACCACCTCGCCAATGCACTCAAATTAGTGCACCTCGGCCAGTCGTCAGCTTCGACTGGTTTGATTCACGTAGACCTCCAACTCTAAGGTCATAACTTTTCTGCTCGAACTCCGCTAGTGTTCTTGAACTCTATGGAAAGTCCATTGAGTCAAGAAGACATTCATATGCCTGTAGAGGACAATAGGTGAGCTTAGATAGGTCATTTGAGCTCAGACAGGTCAGGACACCTCGGGCATTAAAAATGACACACCTCGGCTAAGTCGCCGCCTTACTGGTTTGATTACGCTGCGGACTCCAACTTCTGCTATCAGTAACTCTTCATCCGAACCGCTTTGGTGTTCGACTCTATAAAGCCCATTGAGTCAATATTTGAAATGCTTGTTCGAAATGCATATTGAATTGTTTTAAATGATTTGAAGGAATCGACAAATGTTTCCACATGAAAATTGTATGACTATTGAAAGTGAACTATTTATACAAATGTACATATGGTACTGCATTTCATATAAAATACGGAACGCTCTTAAGGAATGTTAATCATTTAGTTCAGATAAGGATATATTGGTATACCAATGTGGGTCAAACAGCGCATTATGAACAATCAGATGATGTGTCACTGACAAGAACAATGGACCAGATTTCCAGAGGTTCACTAATTGATTTTTTTATAACGTCAAGAATGCAACGGATCACAAGGACCGATATCCCGTATATCGAAGACATAGGTTAAATTAAGTATGGGCATAATCGAATTGATTGACATAATCAATTGATTGGGGTAATCAATTGAATTGCGTAATCGAATTGGAATTTGTGGTTACTAATTGAATTGATTCGAGATCGTGAAATATTGAATATGAAAGTGTATTGATGATCAATGAACTATAACTGATTAAGTATAAAACAAGTATATGTATTGTATTTACATTGATCATCCATAAAGATTTGAAAATTAAGTGTTAAAATTGCATGATTTGATTTAAACTCGAAATCGAAGAATGGATTTAGAGCAGAACTACTCAAGCATGAAAATGCTTAGCGTATTGTTTTACCAATGCATAGGTACCGAGTGATAGATAGCGATCGAAAGCGGACCCAAGATTGAGGAGCGTCGAGTCATAAAGAAGGAAATTTCGGAGTATGCTCCGACATGTGCATTCATCCCATTTTTCTTTTTGAACTTTGATATTTTGCAAAAACATTTTGTACTCTTAATATCTATTTTGTAACTCATTTGAAAAGGGCTTGAATGCCTTCATTGTAAACGTATTTTGTTGAACAAAATAAGCGTGGGTTTGTCTTAAATGGAAAATCGCTCCGCAAAGATTTGATTTCGGGAGTGGATTTGGCGATACAGGCATCCCGAACTCCGGTTCTGATCCGCCAAAACTAACGTGGGGTCGGAAAGGGGTCCCATGCCCACTGGTATCAGAGCTCAGGTTTAGGCGTTTCACAAAATGATTTTGAAATTGTTTGTAAATGATTTTGAATTTTGTATAACATGCATTCAATATATATATAAAGGATGACATGACTCGACGCGAATCTTGTCAGGGTCTTAATAGATAAGCATGGACTCGCTCGGCTTCCCTTAGGTCGAGGATGATTAGGACTTGCCTAAATAGTCTGCTAGGCGCGGAAGGTGGGAAAGCATCCCATGCCCCACCAATGAATGAACTAGAACAAGTAAGTGTGGAGGTACAATGGGTATCCTCAAACATTTAGCTCGTGCATTGCAGTGTCCGCAACCAAACGCAATTGCTCCATACAACGACAGCCATTAAGAGAATGGCAAGGTACCGACTGATAGATTTTATAGAAAGAAAGAGGATGAGCCTTCTACTGTATTTAAAATTGGCTCGAGAGAACCGAGCAACAGCCAGGCAAATGCATTTCACATCTGAAGAGAAGTTGGAATGTGCGACCCCATTACTACAGGATGAGGGCTTATCGCGGTGGGTTTCTCGACCAGACCACACCATCGTGAGAGTTACATGGAAGTTCTTGATGAGTCAAGAAGCACTATGTGGGTCAGATGACCGAGCAACATGAGATGGGAGTTTCATAATCAAGTAAAGATGTATGAGTACAGCACCAATATTAGAGAGAATTCACGCGGTTGAGCAAGTATGCTCTCGAGATACTAGTGAGTGAAGAAGAAAAGTGCCGTAGGTTCGAAGATGGCCTTAATGACCATATTCGAGCCCATGTCACAGCATTTTGCTATGAGGATTTCTCCAAAATTGTGACATGTGCATTGAATGTGGAAAGAGTAAAGAAAGAGGAAAGAGAGAAAAGATAAAAGATGTGGGAAAGAAAATCCTGGCTAGTCCGGGGCCAAGAACAACAAGCAAGAAGGAAGAAATTCAGGGACCACGTGGTTCTAGCTCACCACAACCATGCTATCGGTAGGGAATACCACTTACTAGCAATCACTGCCATGAGTGCAACTGTGGAGGTGCTTCTAGAGGATGACCGCTTCCTCATTGCTCCCATCATGGGAAAATTCATAAAGGAGAGAATGTTGAGACTTACGGTGTGCTTATTTCGATTTGTGGATCCAAAGAGCATAGAGTAAGAGATTGTTCAGAGTTGCTCATTTACAGCACTCAGACTGGGGTACAACTTTAGTGATACGTAAAGGCAATAAGAGTGTTGCATCACCGAGGTGTTCCGAGATAAGGGACAAACTTTAGGTAGGGGAAGATGGTCGTGCTTCCGCCTAGAGTAATGAAAGTTAATCGAAGATACCAAGCTCCGCACGTGATAAATGGGCACTTCCAAATCTCGATACTACCGTACATGCATCATCGACCCTGTGTCAACCCACTCATATATTTGCAATCGACATACCCAACTCGGGGTAAATTAATGAGGAGAGGAAACCGAGTATGACATCTTGGTGACGAACCCGCCGGCATAAGAGTTATTGAATAGAGTGTATCGAGACCGCCCCATCAAAATAAGGAGTATGAATTTTTGGGAGATTTGATCGAAGTTATCCTTCGTGGAGTTTGGCGATATCGAGATGGATCGTTGTCCCTTAATATCAAGCAATAGTCGATTGTAGAATGAAAAGAGTAAACTTAAGAACACCGAATGAAGATGAAGTAATTTCATCGATGAGAGGTCAAATCACTCTATCTAATGTGGATATCCACGACCGCTAGAACAATGGGAGCAAAGGATGTGAAGCCTACTGCTTATGTGATTGATACCCAGAGTGCAAGACCTAGTGTATCCGATATCCCTACTGTTAGTGACTCTCCAAATGTTTCGAAGAGTTACTGCGGATTGCCCCACATGTGGAGATTAAGTTTGCTATTGACGTTGTCAAAAGCCACACCCGCATCCATTACAATTACATTTAACGGCTCCACTGTGAGCTAGAAGAATTGAAATCGCAATTGCAAGAACTACTAGAAAAAGGGTTTTTTTCACCAAGTGTATCACTACAGGGAGCTCCCATGCTTTTTGTTAAAAGAAAGATGGTACACTTCGACTATGTGGCTGATTAAGGGTATAACCTAACAAGTTAACTGAAAGAATAAGTATCCGTTACTCGGGATTACGACTTGCTTGACCAATTGAAAGGTAAGCACCTTTCAAGATCGACTTACATCCGGGCAACCACGCTGAGAATTAAAGATGCCGATGTGCATAAGACGGCGTTTAGGACGCGATATAGACATTATGAGTTCCTGAGACGCCGCTTACTGACAAATGCTCCAAACGCTTTCACGGACCTAATCAATCGGTGCTTCGACCGTATGTGGACTGGGCCTTGTCGTGAGTGTTCATGTAATTTACATTCTCAGGTATTCAAAGATCAGAAAGCCGCGACACACACCTTAGAGTAGTGTTAGACTTTGAGAAAAGAGCAAGCCAGATGCGAAATCGAGCGCGTGAGCTTTAAGCTGAATGAGTGTCCTTTCTGGGGCACATTGTATCGAAAGAAGGAATCCGAAAAAGTAGATCCAAAGAAAATGTAAGTGTTTGAATGGAAGCCACCAAGAAATGTTATGTGGCGTTAGTTTCTCGGATCGGCAGATACCACGTAAGATTCAAGTATGGGTTTCTATCATCGTAGCCCGATGACGAGATTGCTCCAAAATGTAAGTATGAATGGAGGAAAATGTCAAAGAAGTTTTGATAAGTTGAAAGCATTCTTAACCGAGGCTTCTGCTCTTACCAACTGACCGCGGTGAATATGTGATTTTTAAGATGCGTCAATAAATGTACTTCTTGATGTGTCCTAATGTAAGAGGGTAGCAGAAGCCTATGCTTCAAGACAATTGAAGCCGCATGAAAGAACTACCCCACGCATGATTTAATTAGCCGCAATTGTATTTAAGGCCAAAATTGAGACATTATTCGTATGGAGAAAAAGTGTTTCATCTACATTGATCATAAGAGTTCTTAAGTATTTGCCCTCACGAGAGCTTAATCCTGAGACAACTGAGATGGATGGAACTGATAAAGATTATGACTGATTGATTATCAACCGAGTGCCAATGTAAGTACGACGCTTGAGAAAGTCAATACAAATGCCTCGGGCATTGAATACCCATTTGTCATTATCAGACGATGGTACTGTAGTGGCAGAATTGATAGTGAGACCGAGATTGTTGAATCAAGTGCTAGAGGCACAAAAGAAAGATGAGAAAATTGCTACCATAATAAATCAGATTGGAAAAGGTAAAGAAACTGAAGTTCACAAAGAAATCTAAAATGGAGTTAGAGTTATAAGGATCGGCCTAGTACCCGATTGTAATGTGATTTGAGGAAATCCATACTTGAAGAGGCACATACGATCTTTTTGCTATCCATCCCTAAGAGCACAAAGATGTATCGAGATTTAAAATGTCATTCTAAAGGGTCCTAATGAAAGAGATGTGTCAAAACTTCAGAACCAAGTGTTTGGTGTGTCAAAGAGTAAAGGCGTACATCAAGTTCCTTCGATTATTGCGTACCATCGTAATACTGTAATGGAATGACCAATCACCATGAATTTTGTGGTCGGGTTACCATTGACATGGGAGAAGGCATGACTCTTGGCTTTTGGTCGTGAAGTAGACCGACGACTGCCGCCACTTCCTATGTCATGAGAACCGACTATTCGACTGACAATATAAAGGTGAGCTTACATATCAAGGAAATAGTTCGTTACATGTGGGATTCCTCAGATCAATTATTTCAGATCGAGATCTCGAGGTTTACTTTAAGATTTCTTTGGGGAAATCGCAAGAGGCTCACTGACCAATTTCAAGACATTGCTCCACCTCACAAACGATGGACAATCGAGAGAGTTATCCAGACTCGGGAAGATATGTTAAGGAGTCAGGTGATCGACCCCTGAGGGTAGTCAGATCACACATTGCTTTAGTTGAATTTCAGGTAATAACAAATAGCTTCCAATCAAGTATCGAATGGCGCCTATGAGGCTTTATATGGAAGAAAATGTTGAACACCGTCAGGTTGGACGAAACTGATGAAAAGAAGTGATTGGCCCCGACTTGATACAAGAGACCGACGAAAAGAAAATGATTAGAGAGATCAAGGTGGTCACCGGCAGACGTAAAATCATATGTCGGGCATGAAAAGAAAAGATTCAACACGATCGGGCGAAAGTGCAGCAAAGTATCACCTCGGGAAGTAAGGCATGAGATTCTGAAAGTGGTGTTGATTCTAGATTTATCGGGTCCATATGAGGTGATCGGTGCGGGTCTATGGTATTATCGGCATTACTCAAATCGAAAAGATCCATAATGGTTTCATTTCTCAATGCTAAGGGAGGTATAGGTCCGACCATTACATGTGGGTCTCTTCAAAGCCAATTGAGCCGAGACCAGGATTTGATTTCATGAAAAAGAGCCAGAGAGATTTTGCCGTGAAGTGAAAGAATTACGAACAAGAACATTCCGCTGAAGTCAAAGTGTCGCAGAAACCACAAGGCCGAAGAAGCCACTTGGGAAAGTGAAGAAACGATGCTACAGCCAGCATCCGCAATTGAAACACTAAGGTAAAATTTCGAGATCTAAATTTTCTAAGTGGGGAGAGTCAGAACGCTCCAAAATACTCCTAAAATTCATAATAAAATTATTATATATCTCGCAGAATGGAGCCAACTCGTATTTTTCTAATTACATGAATATTGATTAAATGATTATATGCTAAAATGAGAAAATTATTGAATCCGAAAATATACCCAAGTGAAAAGAGAAGATATGAAAATTGTAAAATGGGGACCTAAGGGTCAATTGTAACAGTTTATATGTCTAAGTGAAATTAGAGAAAGAAATGAGCAAGAGGAAATAATAGGAGACTTAAATGAGGAATAATAGAGAAATAGGAGGAACCTAAATATAAAAAAGCAAACAAAGAAAGATGAAAAAACTACAGCAATGTATATATAAGAATATGAGTAGCTTCTCATTTTAAATATGGTATCCATAAGAAAAGTTAGTGGAAAAGAAGAGAGGGAAGAGGCTAAATAATAAATAATATAATAATAAAGAAGAAAGAAAAGAATATTCATTATACAAACTATATGTGAACTTACACGTTTCGTTGGAAAAGTAACATCATTTTTTTACTAATAAAGATGATCATCAGTCAGCATATGAATAGATAATAACGGTTTGGAACCCTATCTTGTGTATGGTTTGGTTTGGAAACCCCAAACTCATTTCTTAATAGGGTTGAGTTGAGAAGAGCTCTATGTCTGAGTAGATGTGTTTTCTTGGGAAAGGTCAGGTTGCAATTTGAACCAAGAAAATTTCCTTATTTTTTGATCCTACACATTATCCCGACCTTTAGAACTGATTGCAAGAAACAAAGGGAATTTGGTAGTGAGTCATTCGTGAATTTTATCCACACACTCACGAACTCTTTGATGTTAGGCTTTGAATTTTAATTCGAACCTTTGTAACCCGTTATGGTTCTTTTTCCATGGCTGCGTGATTCGGCCATGCACCTCAAACAAGCACCTTGCCGCTGGGACCACCTCGGCTGCACCTAGACCACTGCACCTCGCCCAGACCTCTACTTAGTGCACCCAATGAAGGCACCCCACGCACCTCATCTCGCACCCCGCCGACCACCTACCACGCACCCCGCCTGCACTCGGCCGTGTCGTCACTGACTGGCTGATCACGACCCCAACTTCTGGTTGTCATAACTTTTCTGCCCAACTCGCTTGTGTTCTTGGACTCTATGGAAGCTCATTGAGTCATGAAGCCATTCATATGCCCGTAGAGGACAATAGGTGAGAGCTAAGACAAAGCCGCCTGAGCTCGACAAGTCAGACACCGCCAAGTCGTTAGCTTATCGGTTTGATTACGCGTGGGACTCAACTTCTGGTCATAACTTTCGTCCAACTGCTTTAAAACGACTCTATGAACTAATAGCCAAGAACTGGTTTATATAGCTTCTGTTTAAATTGGAACCATATTAAACTCCAGAAGTAATCCTAACCAAAACCACTAGCACAATACAAATAATATTGTTCTTTATGGTTTTGGAATAGGGGCTGACGAGGAGGAAAACCCAAACTGAGATTGAGACTCCGAGTATTTGAACCAAAGTGCAAAGCTTTTGGGTTTGTTCTACCGACTTCTATTCCTCGTTTCAAGTTTTTGCATGTTTGTTCTATTTTTCCTATTCTCAAGCTTCATAATATTTCAAATGCTTGTTCTAAATGTACAGAAAAGCATATCACCTGTTTTAAATGATTCAAGGAATTGATTGTAAATGTTTGCATATGAAAAATTGCATGACTATTGAAAGTGAACTATTTATACAAAATGTACATATGGAAAACGCATTTACATAAAGATCTGAACGCCTAATAGAATGTTAACCGCTTAGTTCAGATAAAGATGTGATTGCATACTCATCGTGGGTCAAATAATAGATTGCGAACGATCAGATAATGTGTCACTCCGATCAAAGAAATTCTAGCTGGACCGTGATCATAGTATTCACTAATTGATTTTTTTATAACCAATCGCAGCCTACGGACCGTGATCAGGTTATAAAAACCGCGAGTATCGGCCACAGCCTACCGACCGCGGTCGGCGACATATCCTCGATATCGCCATAGGTTAAATTTGTTAAGGGCATAACTGAATTGATTGGCAGAACTGGATTGAATTGCATAACTGAATTAAATTTGAGAGCATAATTGAATTGATTTGAGATTGTGAAATATTGAATATGAAAGTGTATTTTTGGGATGATCAATGAACTATAACTGATTGTATATAAAACAAGTATATGTATTGTATTTACATTGATCATTCATGAAAGTTTTGAAGTGTTAAATTGCATGATTTGATTTAAACTAAAACTGAAGAATGAATTTGTATAGAACCACTAAGCATAAAAATGCTTAACGTATTGTTTTACCAATGCGCATACCGAGTGATAGATAGCGATCGAAAGCAGACCCAAGAACGAGGAGCGTCGAGTCATAAAGAAGGAAATTTCTGAGTATGCTCGGCTACGTGCATTCATTCCATGTTTTCTTTTTGAACTTTGATATTTTGCAAAAACATTTTGTACTCTGAATATCTATTTTGTAAATCATTTGAAAAGGCTTGAATGCCTTCATTGTAAATGTATTTTGTTAAATGTAAATGTTTATGGGTTTGCCCTAAATTGAAATCGCTACCGCAAAGATTTGATTTTGAAAGTGATCGAAAGGGATAACAGGCATCCTGACTGGTTCGCATCCGCCAAAACTGGACGGCCGAAAGGGTCCCAATACCAATGGTATAAGAGCCTTTTGTAAATGATTTTGAAATTTTGTATAACATGCATTCCATTTGCATATAAAGGATGACATGATCGACGCGGATCTTCGCTGGTCTTAATGGGGATAAGCATGGACGGTTCGGGCTCTGGGGTCGAGGATGACTAGACTCGCCCAACGCCTCGCTTAGTGTGGAAGGTGGGAAAGCATCCCATGCCCCACCAATGAATGAACCAGAAAAAGTGGCAGGAGGTACAATGGGTATCCTCAAACAGCTAGCTCAGGCATTGCAAAGAGCCGGGCAACCAGCTTCAATTGCTCCATAGCGATCAGCCATTGAGAGAATGGCAAGGTAACGACCTATAGATTTTATGTGGAAGAAAGAGGATGAGCCTTCTATGGCATAAAATTGGCTCGAGAGAACCGAGCGAATGCTTGTGCAAATGCATTGCACACCGAAGAGTAGTTGAATGCGACTCACACACAGACAGGCTTATCATGTGGCTTCTCCGTGACCAGACCACACCATCGCAGAGTTACATGGAAGTTCTTCGATGAGTTCCCAAGAAGCACTATGTGGGTCGATTTATCCGAGCAACATTGAGACGAGCTTCATAATCAAGCAAAGATGATGAGTGATCAATATCAGAGAGAATTCACGCGGTTGAGCAAGTATGCTCCCGAGATACTAGTGAGTGAAGAAGAAAAGTGTCGTAGGTTCGAAGACGGCCTTAATGACTAGAAGAACTGCGTCGAATTTCGAGACAGTCATTTTTCACGCATTTCGAGATAGAATGTGCTAATCACTTGCGCCTCAGGGCGCCTGAATCAGGGGATTGCCGGAGGCAGTGTCTCACCTTAGGCTGCATGAAGGTGAGCCGGACTTTTCAGGTAATGGGACACATGGCTCAGCATGGGACATGTGTCAACCACCTTAGAACATGTCTAGGCTTGGTTAGTAGAATGGTTAGGAAAGGAAATCAAACATTGTGAGAGAGGAGGGGAATTACTGCTTGGGGAAGAAATTCATGGACTGAGGAGAACCAGGGGAGAAAGGACCAAAAAATAAATAAGAAAGGAAATAAAGGAAGGAAGGAAGGAAGGAAGAGGAGGAAAAGCTACAAGACCTCCATTTTTTGCAAGGTTGAAGAATCAAGGACTTGATCCCACACACTACAAGAGGTAGGGACTTTGCCTATTTGGTTATTTCCTCTTGCTCAGCCATGTAAATGGCATTGGTCAGTTTGGTCATGACTCCTCAATGGAGGAGATTTCTCGTGTATAGGGTAAATGTTGTATTTTAGGAGATGTCGCCGCTTTTTTTTTTTTTTCCTTTCACTCCCTTGATTGTGTTCTCGCCATAACTCGCCATAACTCATCTCGACCGAAATGATTCTAGTTTTCGTAAAATGTACTTAGAGGAGAACATATCTCCTGAAATAGGTCTACCCACTTACTCCTTTTAACTCATAAATGCATTCAAAGTGGAGCTAGGTTCACGCAGCTGCGGCTCGTGTCGAAATCCCGTGACTGTTCTTGTCATAACTTCTGTCCATCAAACATCGCACTGAATGATCTCTAATCACGGGTAACCAGACCTATAGGGGAATATATCTCCTGAAATAGGTTTATCCACTGACTTTTGACTCGTAAATACATTCAAAGGGGGAGCTATGTTCGGGTAGTTTCGGTCTTGTTTGAAAACCGAGGTCGTGTTAAAAACAAAGGTTTCCAAAATCTGCTTTCTCTTTGCTTTTAGATTATTTTTAAATCATGGATTTTGTGATTTGTTAATTTATACTCATTTATGATTATATGAAGCTTCAATCTGTTCTATTGTGAATTATGGATCAAAGTGCCATCTCGTTAAGAGATGACATGATGACTTTATCAGGTGTTCCAAAATCGAGTTATATGTGTCATGGTTTGAACATGGCCATGTTTTGGCATGTTGCAGGCTGTAGGACCGAGGTGCTATCTCCCAGCCTTGAGACGTGAGCCATGACCTCTATTTGCCTAATTGATGTTAAGAGTTATGGGAATGTATGCTTGCATGATGTATTGAATTAAGTGAGTGGAATTCTAGCATGACAACATGTAAATTGATATTGAACTGAATATATGAACTACTATGTGCATTAGACATGAGGGTTCATGGTACACACTTAGTGTACAAGGTAAAATGTCCATGTAGAGGTCTTCATACATTGGGCATGAGTTTGAGTGCAATGGCACAATTGCATTGCATTGGTGTACGGCAAATCACCACATTACATGGGTGTGTGTACATGGTACTGATTTGGCACTGCGTTTGGTGCTGAATTGTGTGGGCTCGGGAATGGGATGAAGTCCAATTGGGTCACACAATGTTAAATGAAAATGGAAAATGAATAAAGGTCTTAGCAAGTGATAGACACCCTCATGTGAAAAGTTTTAAAACCCGGTTAGACAACAGATTCATCTAAGTGAAAGCCCAAAATGTCAAAGGGTGTAAGAGACCCGCGATGAGACCCCGAAAAGTTTTGTTGCCAAAAAAAGACACGAAACGATTAAATAAATATCACATAGACTATCGGTCAGGTGATGGAACGGATCGACTTATTGATTTCCCATCGCACTTCAGATTGGGTGGTGGGTCGGAGGTCAATCTTGGCATAATGGGGTATGTAGTGTCGCCTCATACAGTATGTAGTTTTTTTCCATGATAGGACAACATGTCTCGTATGGATCAGGTTGTTCGGGGTGACTGCGGAAATGATCATTTGCACGCGCACCTAAAGCGGAAATTCTTAAAGAGGGTTTTGTTTCATCGAGCGTAGCCTTACTCCCTGGCCAGGACCCCCTTTCGTATAGGTCACGTAAGGGCAAACGACACTCCCTGTGAGGCCGACAGCTAAGAAGAGGGCCTGCTGTGGCCTTGATGGGCTTTTTGTATATGTATGAGAAATCAAGTACTCGTAATACATATCCGCTGCTTAGATATCGAACAACATTTGACTCTAATGCATGTATTTGTACCATATTTGTGAGTGAGGTGCTATAACTCTCACGTTTTGTATACGGATTGTATGAAGTTATTTTGTGTATTTATGAATTAAATATGCAAGGATGAGTCTCGGTATACGAGACATGTGAGTGCAATATCGGGATACCTGATTTCCATAGACTTTCGCAAGTTGACAAGTTGTCGACAAGACCCACTGCTCAGGGGCTACAAGGATGGATCTAGAAAATATAGTTAGAGTGTGATGATTCAAGTATTTTACCTTCCAAATTGAGGTTAGGAGTTCAAACCTTATGTAGGTCTCAAGAATCGATGATGGTCATAGTTTTAAAGACCGCTTAAGATATAAATCCATAGGTCCCTTGGCTATAAAGTGTCTCACTCTTTAATACACGCATTCTATTAAAAAAAGTTCATCCTAGACTTTAATTTATTTTTTAAAAAAATGTTTTTATTCTTAAAATGTTTAATTTTTTTTCAAAGATAAATTAGATTTTGAATCGTCAATTCACGCTTACTTCACTCAGTACGTGTCTTATAGTCGCGCCTTAAGCATTAGTAGCCACGAGGCTTTTAGGAACTATGATGATTGCATATATTTCCTTTTTCTACCTATAGGATGGAAAATGAGCATATATTTCCTTGACAGTTGAACCCCACTCGCCCCCATTCATCTCTACTAGCAGGGCACAAAATTGCCGCTCGATGATGATGTTGGTACTGCATATCCTCCTCCTCCTCCTCCTCCTCCTCCGCCCATTATCGGGTCGGAAAATTTCTACCATTCCGATCGCCATGCAAAGGCTTCACCATAAAACATCGAGATTCATGGAAGACCCATATGTGAAGTTTTCAAAGGGATCCAAACAAGCGGTTTGGACTCCGAATTGGAGGGTTTTTGAGGAGGCATTGGCGGGAAATTGATGATCCAGATGGTGGAAATCTTGGAAGAGAGATTTTGATGAACAGGGTTCTAAGGAAAACCCACCTTCTCCTCCTTCACCCATATAAGGTGGTTTCACGTAATACCGTATGCACATTGCCGGCCGAGAGGAGCCGAGATTTTCCTGCACTTTCCGCCAAAAATCCATGAGAGAGAAAGAAAGAAAGCACCTGAAAGCGAGAGAAAATTTTTGTGTGTGTGTGTGTGTGTGTGTTTTTTGGAGCTACCAAGTTTGTTTGTCGTTATCCTTACTCCTTATTCCTTAATAGTATGAGAATGGGGAAAGCATTTACTATTAGCTGGGTTCATCCTGGCCGTTGATTGGGTTTAATCCAACGGTCAGGATTTCGTTCAAAGGTCGTGACTTTAAGTTCAGACAGCAGCGACAAAGAGTCTTACTAAATTTTCCATTTTGGTAAAGGATCAAAGGGATGAGTCTTTGTTTGCATACAACTACGACTCACCCCGACTCAGTTGCGCTTGCTACAACTTGCTTACCTTAGCATCCTTCCATCGATCTATTCAGGTATTTTTGTATTCCATTTTAGGGTATTTCCGTCATTATGTTTCAAATTTCAAAATAGCTACCCAATCAGATATTGCCGCTTAAGGCCAAAAGCCAACAAGGTTCGAGAGACACTTCTAAGTGGGGATTTCAGATGCCCAAAACCTTTGGTCCAGATAATTAACCATGCCGTGACCTCCAAAATCCAGGGTCCTGCTGACAACTCGTCAACCTCGAGGAATATCCGTGGGTCGCTTCAGATATTTTTCTGGCAAATATACAAATTCTTATAATATTTACAGAGCTCGATGTACAACTCTTTACACTTTGACATGCCAACATATACAAACTAAATTGTTCTAATATATTTTACAAAATACTCTTTCAAGGCCACAACCCTAGCTTTCTTTCAGACTCACGACCGAAGGAGGCCGCCTTTCATGTAATCTTCAAAGGATGGTCCCACGACGAGGTAAGCAAAACCCAGTAGATATATCTCCTACCAAGGCTACTCCTCACCTAAGAGCAACATGCAATGCCAATACATGCATTCAAGTACCTATACTCTGCTTTACCTGAATGTCTACATGTCCTGAATGCAGTATGCCCCTCATGACTCAAATCTTGAGTCCTCACTAACTCCCTCACACCTGCATATGGCAAGTGTGAAAAACCGTCATGGGTTTCGCCTCGACCTCTTTTCCAAACAAAAGATTTTTGTTTTCAGAATTTCTGCACACATCGATACCCCAATGCCTACTTATTTCCTTACCCAAGACTGCGGTGTTATGCATTCATACAATGGATTTCTGTTCTCATCGCAGGATGACACACGCCTATACAACATTATGTTTTATTAAAAAACAGTGGACAGTCTCAGATAACCCGCTTTATTTCAAAAGAATTGGACAATCACCGATAAACTATTTTATTCAAAAACAGTAGACAGTCTCCAATAAACGTTTTATTCAAAAACATTGGACAATCTTCGATAAACTGTTTTATTCAAAAACAGTGGATAGTCTCCGATAAACATTTTATTCAAAAACATTGGACAATATCCGATAAACTGTTTTATTAAAAAACAGTGGACATTCTCCGATAACCCGCTTTATTTAAAAAGCATTGGACAATCTCCAATAAACCGTTTTATTAAAAAAACAATGGATAGTCTCTGATAAACATTTTATTCAAAAACATTGGACACCCGAGCAAATCGTTATCTAAAAACAAAGGGATTAGTTTCCAATAAACGCTTTATTCAAAAAATATCGACAATATCCGAGCAAACTATTTTATTCAAAAACAAAGGGATGCCTCCGATAACGCTTTTATTCAAAAACAGTAGACAGTCTCTGATAAATTGTTTTATTCAAAAACAGCTTAAATGCACTTCGTGAAACTCCATCGATGTAGCGCCTAAAATATTGAGCCCACCATCGACCAAACACAATGTCGGTTTACTACTTCGCCGAACACCAAACGCAAATGGTCACCCCAACCATGCACACACACCCTGACTCGATGTGATGTCCCGTGCATAAATGCAATGCATATGTCATTGCATGCCATTTCATGCCTACATGTACGCTACGTGTCACATGCAACATATCTATTACACTACTTGTCAAGTGTCATGGATAAATTATATTTAATACATAAAATTATTTCCATTTTTATCACACATTCAACATGTTATTCAATTTACATCAATAACACACATTAGCCATTCCTGGCCATAAATCCGGCCATGCTTGGCCTCGAAAATAATCTGGACTTAGTCCAGAAAGTCCAGCTTTTGTCAATATCACACAAAACATCCAACACACAATTCCCTACTCAGGCCATATGTAGCCCCAAGCATTTCAGATACAACCTGCCCGAAATGTGGTTCCTAAACTTAAAGGGCCATTCCTCAACTGTCCGTGACCCAGCCCAATGTTCAGCCCACGGTTTGGCTGATTACTTTATCTTATTAAATTCTAGACTCAACGAACTTTCCGTAGAGTCCAAGAACGCGCAAATTAGAGTTCGGACGAGAAAGTTATGGTCGTTCGAAGTTGACGCAACTGATTCGCAAAGGTGTGCGGAAATTTGGGCACACCCCCGTTTGCCATTCTACTCGGATTTTGCCGTCTCCGAACACAATGCGTTTGGTCTCGCATGTACCCCCAAACCCCATAAAACCGCCTTGACCGTCACACAACAACAACCAAACCACACACATCTTAAATTCGCCTCAAATAGTGGCGCGAAACCAAGTAGGCCATTATGGCCCCTTGGCGCGTGAAATAACCGGAGTAGGAGGAAACTTACCTCTCATAGCGCAGTTCCGAGACCTTTTCCATTCGGGTCTGCTCACTGTGCGACACTCCTTCCTTTTCCTCTCTTCCTTTTCTTCTTTCTCCTTTTTCTATATTTTCTTCTTTCCTTTTCTCTTCTTTCCTTCATTTCTCTTTTCCTTTCCTCCCTTTCTCTTTTCCCTTCCTCCCTTTCCCCTTTTCCTTTCCTTTCCTCTCCCTCCCTCCTTCTACTCTAACATCCCATTTATACATTTTGAACCTTTCCATGCAAGGGGGGACTCTGGCGGCTTTCATGTGTCTTCAAGGATGATGCAAATGGACACATGATCACATGTGTCACTGACACCCGATGCCCGAACAGTGGAAATTTTGATTGTCTAGGAATTAAACAAAATTCGACTGGGTAGCTAGATTTCACGAGACGATTCCAAAGGTGCAATCCGTTTTGTCATCCGAGATCTAGAAAAATCCCAGCTTTTCCTCCAGGACTATTCCGACAAATCACTTATTTTACCCTCTTTTTTTTTCGTAAAAATTTCAAATTTAAATTTTCGCTGTGTTTTAGATTTGTTCTAAACATGCAAAATGCAGACAAACTTTTCAACACGTGGTAAAAATGATGAAAGATGGTGAACGCTTTTGATTAAAAATAATATATATATATATATATATATATATATATATATATATATATATATATATATATATATATATATATATAAATAAATTATAAAAATAATGAAACTATAGCAAATGATGTTGTACTCAACAATGACTTTATAATTTTTTTAGGGTGTTGTTACATGACACCACTGGTGTAAAAAAAAGTCACTATAATTTTATAAGGGTAGTAATTTTTGTCATTTATTATAAGGGATGGAAGAAAGTGGGTATGGAAATGGTGTTTACACGCGATGTCACCAAACATTTTCCTTTTTAAGCAATGCGGACGCTCGCTTCCTCGGGGTCCGTTGACAACTCGTCAACCTAGCGAATACTCGTGGATGTCGGGTAACCCGACACCACTCACGTAAAATCGAGCAGCCTCAGACGGAGCTCTATCCAAAATACAACCCGTCTCTTAACATTTACAACGACCACACCCCAGTCCACATGCGAGCAAAAAAATGGCCACTTGGGCCCCGCATCAATAATATCACAAAATACATCAACTATATTACCATAGTTCAAGATAATACATTACTTTACCAAAACATATATCAAAAAATCAAGAGTTCTAATACATGTTTTACATAAAATAAAATATCAATGCCACAACCCCGCTTCTTAAAATCCGGCCCTAGTGAGCTGGGTCCTCCCATACACCCTCCCTCAGACTTGAAATAGCGATTCCTCTACAGGCGAGCAAAGCCCGCAGTGATACTCCCCTACGTGCAGTTACCTCCCACCTATATAAGTGCACATGCCATGGAAAACAATCACACTCAAGTAAATACATGATCATACTTGAATGTCTACATGCCCAATCCTATGTCTCGAGTCCTCACCGACTCCCTCACACATGCCTAAGCCAAATGCGAGTAAAATTACAGTTTTCAAAACAAAAGCTTTTTGTTTTTGAAAACTTACTACCGAGTTTTGGTAAAATTTATTGGACAACCCTCCGAGGCGAATCTGTTGGATAACCCTCCGAAACAATTCATGGGCCCCTCCAACGTGAATTGTTGGACAATCTCCCAACACAATTCTCCAAAAATCTTCCGTCGAAATCTTCTACAAACATTTTCGCTTTTGTTTTCTTCACGCCATGCACTCACACTTAATATTCTAGCGTCTCATTGCATATGGAATGCATTATGCCAATTCTAAAATATTCACTAATATATTTTTTCATGTATATATTAACATAATTAAATTCACATAACTTACGTTATTCAATTCACAATCAATAACACCAAAATTAAACACATAATTAATTAATCACTCAAGCAATTCATTTTGAATCACCCAAACCACACAAAATCACACAATAAAATCACCTGAACAATGAAACCCTCGGGTCGGCACTGTTCACGGCCACACATAGGGATTTACTCCACTCGGTTCAAATGTTTTGAGACCGAAATCACGGCTAAATTAAGTCTCGGAATATCCCTAACCATTCACATGGTTCTTAGCCAAAGAATAACACAAGTAGGAGAAGACCCCTACCTCTGGGGAAATACTGAACTCCACCAACCTGTCCACACATAGCCCTCGCCGCGTAGAACAACTTTACTTCTGGCCCGGAGCTAACCGACGGTCCGACCGGAAATCTAGAGAAGTCACACACTCTCTCTAGAATCAATCCAAAGACTCACCGTCGTTATGGTCTTTGAGAAGAAACTATTTCTTTGCCTTATTCTCATTTAACTTTCCAATAATTCCATCCATGTCCCTTTAAGTGACTCTTGACACATGGCTTAATCAAGCCATTCATCTCCCACTCTCTAATCATACAATAACATGCGTCACATGCATATCGTAAGACGCGACTTTGGTCACATTACACGCTCTCATTGTCGCTTTAATTACACCCGACACCGTGTGGTCTCGTAAAATGTGAAATTCCTCGACCGCCTCGACCCGACGAAATCGGCGTAATAGCCAGATTTCATGGCATCGCATTCCAACTGGCACGTTTTCATTCGATATCTAAAATTTTTTTGATTTTGACCTAAATTAATATTTTGCCATTTTTCTTAAAATTGACTTTTCTCGGGTTTCACAAAGGCAAATTGTTGACTCCTTTATAACTTTTTTTTAAGAAAATGTCGTTGTCCTCGCAGTGACATTTTAATGTTTTAAATGATAATGTCGCTCAAGTAGACATCGATATTTACTGTATCAAACATATTATTTTTAGTTTAAACAACTTTAGTTTCTTAAATAATTTATCTAAAAATCCACTTTTATGACACCTTAAATAACTTATTTTTGTGTTTGAGAAAATCTCTATTATTACTATAATAATAATAATAACAAAATTAAAGTCACAAGAATTCTTTATAAAAAGATTAATAAGATAATATTAAAAAAATAAAAATAATAATATAAAATAAAGAAAAATATAATTTAAAATAATTATATTTTAAATTATCCGTTTAAAACAATGAATTTTTACATGAATTTCGTTTATTTTAATATCGTATAAGATACCTTATTAAAATTATAAGATAAGAGGTAAATTACTTAAAAGAATAATATAAAATAAAATGACAATATAATTTAAAAATAAATAATTTTTTTAATAATTAATATCAAAGATCATAATTGTTTTAATCAGATAAACTAATTTAAATTATCCATTGAAAAAATTAGTTTATATTATCTTATTAATAAAATATCCATTGGAAAATTAGTTTATTCCTGATTATGTCATTTTATTTATATTAATTCTTTTTAAATTGTTTTTATATTTATCTTATTAATTTGTTTTTAAATTATCTATTTGATATTAAAGTAATCGATAATTTAAATTATATTTTCCTTTTTATTTTATGGCTATTCTTTTAAATTGTTTTTTCATATTTATCTTATTAATATTTTTTTTTTAAAGAATTAACAAGTATTTTTAATTTTATTATTATTATTATTATTATTATTATTATCATAATAAATCTCCAAACATAAAAACAAGTTATTTAAAGGGTGAGAAAATAGTACTAACATGTGAATAAAGTAAGATGTCACACTTTTTATAATTTGTATTTTGATTTTTATTGATTCAACAAATGCGTATAAGTTGATTACTAGATAAATTATTTAAAACTAAAACCATAGTTTGATAATCTTCAAAATTTGAAATTATAGTAAATGTCGTTGTCACCAAAAGAAGCATTATCTTAAAAATTTTTTTATAAAGTCGCTTTTCAGGATAGCGACATTTGTGTAGAATGAAGTACATTGTGCAATAGTTTCAAATATACATTATCTTTTTAATTTATTTTAAAAAAATATTATTTTTAATCCAAGACTCTAGGGTATTTCCGTCATTACGCTTCAAATTTCAAAATACCTACCCAATCGGATATTTCCAGCTAGCGTCAAAAGCCAGCAAGGTTTGGGAGACACTCATGAGGGGATTTGTTCTGAAACATGCAAATGCTTGACAAAAATTTTTCAACATGTGGTAAAAACGACAAAGATAAATAACTAACTATTATGCTTAAATGACTCCGTTTTACCCCCTACCCTATAAAAGCAATATATTTTACAAAAAAGAAAATCCTTTAGCATTCATTCTCTCAGCCTCAACTCCAGCATTATTTTTAATTAAATTAGTAAAGCAGGAGTTTGACTACAATTATCATTTATATTATTTTCTCATGTTTCAAATAAAAATTAATTAATTAATTTTTTCTGATCGACATTCTATTCTATTGATATTTAATAATTATTTTGTGATTTTTTCGACATAACAAATTAAACAAAATTATCCAGAAATTTATGGAGAGAGTAAAAGAGGGATTGTAACTAAAATAGAATTTAATGTAATGAAATATGTAACGCCCAGTCCCGAGAGGGTGTACGGTACGTGTAACCGTAGGGGCGCGTATGTGCACCAAGTGTTATTGTAGTATTTTTGGGAGTTGTGGTTTAGGACGAAATTGTGAAATCATAAATTTATTTAACCCGGAATTTGTACTAGAACAAGGGTAAAGTTGTAATTGATCAAAATGGGACATAAATGACAAGACGAGAAGAGAGTAGGCCATTATATAAATAACATAAGTTGAATTGCAAATATTAAAGTGATTGAGGACAATTATGCAAAAATGAAGATAAAAAGTGGGACGAGAAATAAACAATTCAATCGGGTCTCATTCGCTGTGGCAAACCGTGGGAGAAGAGAGAAAAGAAGAGGAAGAAGAAGAAGGAGAGGAAGAAGAAGAGGAGGAGCAAAAGGTATGTTTTTGAATTGGAAACATGTGTATTTTGGTTTCTAGTTTCCGATTTCTGATTTTCTACACAGATTCGTTTCCTCCTTTTTTTCTTTGGTTTTGCTGAGAGATCACCCTAACCCTAGATTTGCTTGAATTCATGTGGGTAAAACCTAATTGGTATGAGATAAACAAGGAATTCCTTCCTATTTCTATGGTTTCAGTGGATTGGTGGACCTGGTATGAATTCTTGGGATTTTACCAGGGTTTGGTTATAAGAGGCTCAAACCACCAATACAAGTGTGGTGAGTTGTTTGGGTAAATTCCATGTCGCTTGAGGAAATTGGTTGTAAAAGGAGGATGCTGGGTTTTTTTAAAGGAAATGCTGTCAAAAATTTGGTAAAACCCCTGTTCTTGTTTTGGCTATAGATTAAGTTATAATCATCCAAATGAATTGATTCAAATTGGTAAAGAACCATAAGAGATAGGGATACAAATGTATAGAATGGATCAAGAGCAAATTGTAGCTCTAAGGCTCCCAAATACGGACTGAAAGGTGAGCCTTCGTAGCCTACTGGTTATGCACTCGCTTTGGGTATTGTTGTAGTGTTTGGCCATAAGTGGAGTTTCACTCATCCCAATTGAGTGATTCAAAATTATGGGTAAAATAGACTTCTAGGGGAATAAGTTATCTGAAGGAAGTGCATGCAAATTGTAACCCCAAAGTGCCCATAAATTTTTCAAAGTGGAGCTATATGCAGATTTTGTTATGCCAATTTGAGTAATATAGATGTAAAATACAATAACCTGAGTTTTGGTGATCCAAATTGGATGATTCCAATGGGGAAGAAACCTTAGAACCATAGATTCAAATGAGTGAAGAAACCATTTCCACTAGGAGTTAAGACCCCATAAATCAAGGATAACAGTAGGTGATTCCAGTGAGCTAACCAATTAGGTATAAAAAAATGTTGTAACTTGTGTTAGTGTGGTTGAGGGTCTTAGAGAAGGAATTTAAATTGAAAAATTCTAAAGAGATGTCATTGGATATATAAAGGACTGATCTGGAGTTTCATAATGTTTCAAGACTGTTTGAATAATTTTTGTACAAGTCCAAAGAGTATTGTTGGAAAAGGTTTGCCAAAATGAGTGGTTTTTTTGTTAGGGGCTTTGGAAGGCTCAACTATGAATTGTTCATTTGGATTTATATGGAATGTTGTGTGACTCCTAAAGTGATTCTATGCGGTGAATAATGCTAAGTTTTACGCTATACGTAGGCGATTAATGTTTTCGCCGTATTCGTTTGAGTGTGTAGGCTAAAGCAAAAGAGGGAAAGTTGTGGAGTCGTGCTCAAGTTTTGGTAAACAAAAAGGTGAGTGTTCTAAACCTATTTTAAAATAGTGTATTATTATAAACTGCTCTATGTCGGTATTTAATGGTTTTTACTATAAACCATATTTTAAAGCAAACAATGAGTTTTAGGCAAACAAACAATGGTTTAATTTAAACCATATTTGAAAAGCAAACAAGTAATGGCTTTCAAGAATCCAACCATACTTTTTAAAAATTAGAAGGGCAATGGTTTTGAGTTGTAAACCATATTTCAAAGAGCAAGCAAAGTATAATATTTTATAAAACAGCTCAACGAAATCCCTAGTTTTAAGCAAGCATACCTACGAGGTATTCGCACGCGGCGGGTGGTGTTAGGACATCATTTCTTGTATTTTAGATTTGCCTGGTCGGCAAACTTAGTTCATGCATCATGGCATTTAAAGGAGACCGTGACACGTACTGGACTATATAGGGTTAGCGCGCTAGCTAGATTATGGTGACGTAGACCAAGGTCATTCCACCATATTTATCGGAAAAGGGGAAGTGAGCCAAGGCCCTTCCACTTAGGTGATGCGGACCCAGGTCCTTCCACCAGCATGGTTGAAACCCAGGCCCCCGTGTTTTACTAGGGTACAACAAGCAAGAAAGGCCTCCAGTGGTTGATCTTGATTTATAAACATTTTTCACATAGTTTTGAAATCAACCACTGGTAAACAAGCAACATCGGCACGGTTGAGCCCAGGCTCCCGTGTTTATAAAAAGTTTTATAAACTTTTAAAGCAAGGTAAAGCAAGCAAGCAAGAGATTTATGAAAAGTTTTATAAACTTTTAAAGTAAAGCAAAGCAAAGCAAGCAAGCAAGTATGAAAAGTTTTAGAAAGTTTTAAAGCAAAGAAAGCAAGGTTTCTGGAAAATGTCTTGTTTTACAGTTTTGAGATATTTTCATAAACAACACACATTTTATAAAGCATACACTCACTGAGATCAAGCTTAAATTTCATTATTTTCATTGCTTTAAAACTATTTTCCAGTACAAAATGCCGACATTGAGCATATTAGGATTCTCCGACTTTTGTATTAGTGTTGTATTAACAATCTTGTAAGGAAATACCTTTGAATAGTGTATGTTGAGTATATGTATGTACATAGTGTAGTTTTGTGAAAATGTGTCGAGTTTCGAGGGCTCTTTGAAAGAATGCCGCCGGCTGCCATATTCGAAAAGCAAATTGCGCTTTACAGGATTTGGAACATGTCTTATATGCAGCTGTTATGCTGCCGAGATTTTAGCAAATCACAAGTTAGAAAAGGAAAATTTTTATACGAGTTTTAAGCAAGCAATACGGCTTCACTTCACAGGATTTTCTAGTTGTTAGAAGTAACGGCTGGGGATTTCTATGGGGTGGTCGGCACACCTGCCGCTAGTAAGGGGTGGGGGTGTGACAAAATATTTAGTAAGCAATTAAGAGTTGGTTCAAATTAGAGAAACATTATTAAGAAACGTCAATTTTATTAGCTATCACCATTACTCTAATTACACAAACAAGGTAACGTTGATAATTTTTTCTTATCCTTAAATTCTGCAATAAATGGTCTTAATTAAAATTTAAAATAAAACAAAATAAACTTAAATGTGTTTGTTTCCAAGGAAGAATGAAATGAGGTTTGTTGGTGTCTCTTCAATCTACATCAAAAATGTTCTTAATCAAAATTAAAAAAAAAAATTAAATGTGTTTGTTTCCAAGGAAAAATGAAATGAAATGGGGGTGGTTTTTCTGTTGGTGTCTTCTTCAATCTATGGATCATTCAAATGAAAAAATGTAGATAGATAGATAGATGTGTCTAGACTCTAGAGGAAATCTATGAGTCGAGCCCCCGCATTGGGGGTATACTACAATTTGTAGTAAATACCAAATATTTCATTTAAACCATCATTAAAATAACTAGGGGATTGTGATTATTATTACTATTATTATTCCATGTTCAATAACATGATTGATCAAAGATTAACCTGAGAAATAATCTCCACAAAATCCATCTCCTTCTTTACTTCACACTGCATCAATGAAGCCATATTACCATGATCATCAGCTGGAGGGGTACTAGACATCTTATTCAGAAGAGAGTCAATACTGCACTCCGAAATATGTTTGCATCAAAGGAAAATCAGACCTCCTCGTAGTCAGACCTGGGACCACTGGCTTCACTGGTGCGTAAGCTCCGGGAGCCGGCTTGTTCATGGAAGGTCCGAGTAGAGCAGTTAGGTGGCATGGTGGTATTTGCATTAAGGTTTTTCCGATAGTCCAACATTGCTCTCGATTCCAAGTCGAGGCTTTGATGTAGTTCCGAGAAGGGTGCTTTGTCTCGATACTTAGAGCGGCATTCTCCCTGAGAGTTGTCTTCTTTCGTAGCATTCCAATGGTTTTATGGAGTTTCTGCCTTCCAGCAACCCGTTTCTACCTCGCCACTCGCTTCTCTATTTCGCATGGGCTTCGATTAGAATCTTATCCTCCTCTTCACTCCATATGTCTTTCTGCATATCAAAAACTACACCTGTGATATATGATTCCATTTCTATACGTATATATAGATGATGTTCAATGGTGGGATGGACCTAGAAAATATAGTTAGGAGTGTGATGACTAAGTATTTTACCTTCCAAATTTGAGGTCGCGGGTTCAAACCCCATGTAGGTCTCACGATGATGGTCCCAGCTTTAAAACAACCGCTTTAAGATATAACCATATGGTCCCTAGTTATAGTGTCTCATATTTTAATACATGCATACTATTAAAAAAAGTATCCTAGACTTTAATTTCTTTTTAAAAAATGTTTTTATTCTTAAAATATGTTTAATTTTTTTCAAAGATAAATTAGATTTGAATCATTGTCTACTTCGCTTTACTACACCTGCATGTGTCTTTATGCTCGCACCCTTAAGCATTAGGGGTGAAGTTATCGAGGCTTTTAGAACTATAGGATGATTGCATATATTTCCTTTTTCTACCTAAATGATGGAAAATGAGCATATATAATTAATCTCCACAAGAAAACCTAATATTTTATGTTCCACTGGGAGGTATGAGCGTTTTATCTTATGTATACATTTTCTATATATTAAGATGTATGCATGACCCTTATGGTAGGAAAGGGTTATGCACTCTTTCAACTGCTTTTGGACCCTGGAATACTGGATGGCTAACAAACAAGAGATGGTGGAAGACATTAATATCAAGACATTTCAGAAATGGACACAAGGTTTTGATCTGAAGGAAAAAACCCCATATATCTCTAAGGATATATATATATATATATATATAATGAAATTCATCAATAGACAATGTGAACATAAAAATAAAAATCAAAAGGAAGAAGAAAGACAAAAGAAACCTTAATGTTAGGCCTGAGATGATTGTGCCACTCTCCAGACCGCTCCCTCTATCCTCCCATCTCATCCGAGAAATCAGACTCCATTTCCTCACTCCATATTGCTCCACCAGTTGAATCAACAGTCTTCATGCATGAGAATGAGAAAACAATTTATCAAAGATAGAACAGTAGAACAAAAACCCATATAAAAAAAAATTATACATTTTCATAAATTAGAGAGTTATATAGATCTTTTTATTATTATTATTATTTTTAAATTTCCCACCTGTCTTCTTCAATTGTCCATTGCCCTTTAACCACATGGGGTTTGTTTCTACCTTTGTGTGTCTTTTCGAGCGCCTGAGAAACTCTATTCTTAGCCGACCATACCGATTTTCTCTGGTATTGCAAATGATTCTCCCCATGACACTTCATCCTCGTATAACAAAGCTTACGGCTGATTTCTTTACGCTGTTGAACTCCCATCGTCTCTACTCATCTTTGCGGCGGTGGTATCGCAACCGCCGCTTCTCCGATGATGATGTCGCAATAGATATCCCCTCCTCCTCCTCCCGCCTACAAATATTGGTCGGAAAATTTCTACCATTCCGATGTTTTCGGCGTAAAGGCTTCCAATTGCAACACGAGATTCATGGAAGACCCATATGTAGTTTTCTAAAGGATCTAAACAAGCGGTGTGGATCTCCCTCCGACTGAAGGGTTTTTGAGGAGGCATTAAGGGAAATCGATGATCGTGGATGGTGGTAATCTTGGAAGAGAGATTTTGATGAACAAGGTTCTAAGGAAAACCCACCATCTCCTCCTCCATCCATATAAGGTGGTTTCACGTAATTCTTAGGGAAGAACATTGCTGGCTGAGAGAAGTCGAGATTTTCCTTGTACTTTCTGTTAAAATCCATGAGAGAAAGGAAGAAAGAAAGCTTGGGAAAGCGAGAGAAAAATTTTGTGCGTGTGTGTGTTTTTTTTCGGAGCTACCGTGCTCAGGTGTCATCATTCCAATTCTGTTACTCTTTAACAGGTATGAGAATGAGGAAGCATTTACTATTAGCTGGGTCTATCCTCGCGCTTGATCGATTAACTAACGGTCAGGATTGCTCCACTGATGTGACTTTTAAGTTCTGTATGGGTAGTGGGACAATGGGCCCTACTAAAATTTCCATTTTGGTAAAAAAGGTAAAGGGATGATTCTTTGTTTTAGACAACCCGCACTACCCCGACTCAGTCAAAAATGTTATATAACTTGCTTAATTGGCATCCTTCCATTGTATCTATTTGTGTATTTCCGTGTTCCATTTTAGGTATTTCGTCATTACGCTCACTTTCAAAATAGCTACCTAATCGATATCATGAAGCCCGAGGATTTGTTCTCAAACATGCAAATGCATGACAAAACTTTTTTTCAATACGTGGTAAAATGACGTAATGAACCAACTATTATGCTAAATGACTTTTTACTCCCTACACTGTAGTGCCAATATATTTTACAAAAAAAAATCCTTCAAGATTCATTCTTTTAGCCTCAACTCCAATATCAAATTATTTTTAATTAAATTAGTAAAGGTGAGCTGACTAATACAATTATCATTTCTATTATTTTCATGTTTCAAAATAAAACATAATTACTATTTTTCTCTACCACATTATATTCTATTGATATTTAATAATTATTTTTTGATTTTTTAGAAAATAAATAAATTAAACAAAAATATCCGTAAATTTATGGAGAGAGTAAAAGAGGATTGTAACCGATACATAATTTAGTAATGAAATATTTAGTAAGCAATTAAGAATTGGTTCTAATTAGAGAAACATTATTAAGAAACGTCAATTTTATTAGCTATCAATTACTACTAATTACACAAGTCAAGGTAACGTTGATAATTTTTTCTTATCCTTAAATTATGTAGCAAATGGTGTGAACCCTAGAAAACTGCACTCGAGGGAAGGATAAACTAGCACTTCAGAGAGAAACCAGAATTTTCTAGATCTCGATGATAAACAGATTTCACCGTTGAATTGTCTCACGGAATCTAATGCATTACGTCGACCACAAATCGAGATAGTCGGGAATTTCAGATTGCTCGAGGCACCGGGGCATATGGGACATCGGCACGCCAGCAGCCCAAGAAAAATGCCACGCAATGTAGCGTTGGATTTAGTCAAACAATGAGCCCAAGGCCCATAGGAGACATGTAAAACATGGATTGATGGAAATCCGTTAGATGGATAAAGGGTAAGGAAATCCTAAGAGCCAAATGATATCATGATATGTTAAGAGATGTTCTTACCCCATCTCGCCAATCTGGCTTGGGGAGTAATGTAAGAGAGGGAACAAACCGAGAAAAGAGAGAGAAGGAGAGGATTTTGCAGAGAGAGATTCCAATTTCAATTTTCCGCGATCTGACCATCAAAACCTCACTAAGAAGAAGAAGTCAGCCCCACTCGCGAGCTACACATGGGTACTTCCCAGATTGTGGGAGTTTCGACAAACTCCTGGGAGGTAGGGCTCCTCCCACTTGGTTTACTGCTTAAGAGCCATTTAAAATGGTTTGATGAATAGTCGTGAGTGGTTGATTACGCCCCAAAACTCGACCTAATGACGGACTTTGACCTGGCTTGCGCTCCTTGACTCCGATTTCAAATAAAATGGTCCTGTGTGCTTAATTTGTGTGTTGTTGCTTGATATTTGAATAACATGAAAATTTGGTATGTATAACCATCCTGTGAATTGTTTATGTTGCGACGTTTATAAATATTCATGACATAAAATAAATGCATTGGCATCATGCATTTGTATGCACAAGAACATCGTGATGACATCGGGTGAGTGCATGGTTCGGGGTCAATTTTATATTTAGTGTTGAATTATGGTAAACGCATCGTTCGTGTTCGATAAATTGTCACGGGGACATGGTAAGATCGACATTGGTTGGTGTCGGGCGCGGGCTCTGTGAGTACGGGACATCGCCCACAAGCCGAGTATGATTTTTTAAAGTAATCGGAAAATGTCCAATGTAAAGATAAAAGTTTTATTGGGAATTGTCCAGTGTTCGGAGGGTGTCCAGTGCTCGGAGGACGTCTAGTGTTCGGAGGGTGTCTAGTGTTCAGAGGGTGTCCAAAGGCTCCTGGAGGATGTTCAAAGGTTCTGAGGATGTTCAGATTCTAGTTTTCCATGATCGGAGGTGTCCTCAGTGGTTTCGGGAGGATGTCTAGTGATTTTAAATGTAAACAAATATTTTGTTTTGAAAATAAATTCCTCACATGACAAGTTACGTGTGTGAGGGAGTCGGTGAGGATCGGGGCATTTGATGTGGCATGTAGACATTCAAGTAGATCATGCATTTCAGTTTCTAATGTGTTCGTTGCTATTACATGTGCACTTAGGTGGGGAGTAACCCATGTAGGAGAATTCAACTACTGGGCATTGCACACCTTGTCGAGGGAAAATTATTTCAGGAACTGAAGGCACACTAGGGGATGGAACGCATTCGAGGTCTTAGAGACAAAGAGATGGCCATATGTGGCCTTATTATGTATTTTTGTAAAAATCTGGGTAAAAGACCTAGTTTTGGATAATTTGTAAATAAAACAAATTATAAATAAATTCCTTTCGGTATAAAATATACATTTTGACAAGTATGGATAATGGACCCGATTGGATCATTTTATTTCATGTATCGTCTCATGATATGAGACACACTGTGTCAAGTAAGTAGTTGACGGTCAACGGACCTCCGGACTGGGGCGCCACAATAGTCTTAATTAAAATTTAAAATAAAACAAAATAAATTCAAGGAAGAATGAAATGAGGTTTGTTGGTGTCTCTTCAATCTACAACAAAATGTTCTTAATCAAAAGTTAAAGACGTAACATTGTAACAAAAACCCGTATAAAATTAAAAAAAAATTTATACATTTTCAAACTATAGAGTTATATAGGTATTTTTTTTTAATTATTATTATTAATTTTAAACAACTGGTTTTTTTTTAATTGTTCATCATTCTTAACTGTATGGTTTATTTCTACCTTGTGTCTTTTTAGAGCGCCGAGAAACTTTATTTCACCGAATTCATACTGATTTTCTCAGATGCAAACGCATTCTCCCCGTTATGCATGACACTTCATTCTATAAAAAAATTTACTAAATTTGATTGGACAAATAACCCCACCCGCCCCAATTCATATCTACGACATGGTGGCCACACCCGCCGCCTCCGATGATGATGCTGCACGTATATCCTCCCTCCTCCTCCTCTCGCTCCATTATTGGCCTGAAAATTCCTCTTCCATTCGAGATGTTTTCAACGAAAGGTTCGTAGAACATCGAGATTCATGGAAGCACTCCATATGTGAAGTTTTCAAGGATCTAAACAAGCTGTTTGAACTCCTAATTGAGGGTTTTGAGGAGGCACATGGAAACTAATGATCTAGATGGTGGAAATCTCGGAAGAGAGATTTGATGAATCGTGGTTCTAAGGAAAACCCACCATCTCCTCCTCCTCCACCACATATAAGGTGGTTTCACATAAATCTCGGGTAACATTGTCAAGCAAGAGAAGCCGAGATTTTCCTTGTACTTTCTGTCAAAATCCATGAGAGAGAGGAAGAAAGAAAGCACGGGAAAGCGAGAGAAAATTTGTGTGTGTGTGTGTGTTTTTTTCGAGCTACCGTGCTCAGGTGTCGTTGTCCTTACTCCGTACTCCTTAATAGGTATGAGAATGGGGAAAGCATTTACTATTAGTTGGGTTCATCTTGGCCATTGATTGGGATTAATCCAACGATCAGGATTGTTCAAAGGTTAGTGACTTTTAAGCTCCTGTATGGGTAGTGGGACAGCACCCTACTAAATTTTCCATTTTGGTAAAAAGATCAAAGGGATAGTCTTTGCTCTGCATAACCGTTACACTCACCTCGACTCGTGTCAAAAGCAAATAGCCATAACTTGCTTACTTGGCATCCTTCCATTGGATCTATTTGTGTAATTCCGTATTCCATTTTAGGGTATTTTTGTCATTACGCTTCAACTTTCAAAATAGCTACCCAATCAGATCTTACCAGCTAGCGTCAAAAGCCAACAAGGTTTGGGAGAGACACTCCTAAGGGGATTTGTTCTGAAACATGCAAATGCATGACAAATTTTTTTCAACACATGGTAAAAATGACGAAAGACAATGAATTAACTATTATGTGAAATGACTGTTTTACCCTTACCTTGTAATAGGAATATATTTTAGAAAAAAATTAAAAAATCCTCAAAGATTCATTTTCAAATTTCACTCCAAAGATCAATTTTATTTCTTTAATTAAATTAGTAAAGCAAGAGTTTGACTACAATTATCATTTCTATTATTTTTTCATGTTTCAAATAAAAATTACTTAATTATTTGTCCGATCTACATTATATTCTATCGATATTTAATAATTATTTTGTGATTTTTTAGAAAGAACAAATTAAACAAAATTATCCAGAAATTTATGGAGAGAGTAAAAGAGGGATTGTAACTCAAATAGAATTTAGTGTAATGAAATATTTAGTAAGCAATTAAGAGTCAAGTTCAATTAGGAGAAACATTATTAAGAAACGATTTTTATTACCATCAATTACTACTCCTAATTACATAGGCCAAGGTAATGTTGGATAATTTTTCTTATCCTTCAATTTCCGCAAAGAAATGGTCTTAATTAAAATTTAAAATAAAACAAAATAAACTTAATTGTGTTTGTTTCCAAGGAAGAATGAAATGAGGTTTGTTGGTGTCTCTTCAATCTACAACAAAAATGTTCTTAATCAAAATTTAAAATAAAGTTATATGTGTTTGTTTCCAAGGAAAAATGAAATGAAATGGGGGTGGTTTGTTTGTGGGTGCCTTCTTTACTTCACATTGCATCAATGAAGCCATATCATCAGCGATCATCGCAGGGGACTGTATATTATCCGATCTCGTAAGAGAGTCAATAGTGCAATTCTCCTGAAATATGTTTGCATCATAGGAAAAATCGAGGACTCCTCAGAGTCGTGTAATCGGACTATGCTGCCGCCCGAGCGTAAGCCTGGGAGCTTAGGCTTGTTCATGGAAGGTCTTAGTAGAGTAGAGTTAGGTGGCATGGTGGTATTTACTAAGGTTTTTCTCGATAGTCTAGTACCGCTTCTTGGATTCCAAGTCGAGGCATGTAGTTCTGTAAAGGGTGCTTTGTCTGATACTTAGAGCGACATTTCCTCTTGAGAGTCAGTTTTCTTTTTTTTTTGTAGATTCCAATGGTTTTTTATGGAGTTTTCGTTTCCAGCAAATTTCTTGCAATTTCTGCTTCACTTCTTCTCTATTTTTGCACATGGGCTTCGATTAGAATGTTGTCCTCCTCTCTTACTCCATATGTACTTCCTCCTCGAGCTATCTTCTTTTGTATATTCCAATGGTTTTTTATGGAGTTTTCGGTTCTTCCAGCACTTTTGCAATTCACCACTTCTTTCCTATTTCGCATGGGCTTCGATTATAATCTTGTCCTCCTCTTTACTCCATATGTATCAAAAACTGCACCTGTGATATATGATTCCACTTCTATATGTATATATAGATGATGGTCAATGGTGGGTGGAAATATAGTCAGGAGTGTGATGACTAAGTATTTTACCTTCCAAATTTGAGGTCAGGGGTTCAAACCCTTATGTAGGTCTACAACCGATGATAGTAAGTTTTAAAAAGACCGCTTAAGATATAACCATAGGGTCCCTAGTTATAGTGTCTCATATTTTAATACATGCATACTAATAAAAAAAAGTGCATCCTAGACTTTATTTTCTTTTTAAAAAAAAATGTTTTTATTCTTAAAATGTTTAATTTTTTTTTTAAAAGATAAATTAGATTTTGAATCACAATCTACCTGCTTACTTCACTCTCAGCATGTGTCTTATGTTGTGCCTTAAGCATTAGTAGCTATCAGAGGCTTTTAGAACTATGATGATTGCATATATTTCCTTTTTCTACCTAAAGGATGGAAAATGAGCATATATAATTAATCTCCACAAGAAAACCCTAATATTTTATGTTCCATTTGGGAGGTATGAGTGTTTTATTCATGTATATATTTTCTATATATGGTGATACGCATGACCCTATGGCAGGAAAGGGAGACATAATTTTTTCTAATTGCTTCCTAATTTGGAATATTGGATGGCTAACTAAGACATTAATATCAAGGCATTCGCTGGGTAATGACACAAGATTATCTGAAGGAAAAGCCCCATATTCCTCATTACTATTCTTATTTGCCCATCAAGAAAACAAAAATCAATAACTTAATACCACCCAAAGCAAAACCATGTCTCCGCTTCCAACTAATTATCCACAGGATTCAAATGTTTTCCTTCCGCACCGCCCTAATCAATATTATTAACCCGAACTTAAGAAGAATCATACTTGCATATTGCATACGCCCTTCTTCATCAACAAGTGGTGGAGTTATATACCTACTAGTATGGTGGAAGAGCACCCGCAATCGTTGTTTCAGACAAAGGAGAAATGGAGTCAAGATTATTTCATAAAAATTTGATTTATATAATACCCCGCATATTTCTAACAAAAATTTTTTGACTTTTATCAATCTTTTGTTGCCTATTAGGCTGGCACTGTGCTCAAGAGGTCGCTAGAAAGTTAGTGCCGTGCCATCGTTCAAATCTGCACTCCAACCCCACCAAAGAATGGAAGATTTACACATATGAAGTCGAACCTCCATAACCGATCTCATTTTCCTTAAAGAGTAGAAGAGTGGTCGGCAAGAGAGGCATCTTAATCCACTCACGAATCATTGATGAGAACAAATTTCATCAGATTTCATGTTAATCATATCACTTATGCGATAATCATCACGTCACCGACTGAATCACCTGATCTAGAAACCACCTGAAAATTTTTAGTGGTGAGTAGAACTGATCCCATGCTTGCATATATCTCACCTAGGTGGCAACATTAATGATGATCACTTATAATCCAATCACACTCGCAGATGATAGAACTTTGCACAACAACTGTCGCTATGTCATTTCTATTTTGATAGATCTTTTTTTACTGAAACAATTCATTTATCATCGGATATAATATTTTGCACTTCATCAGATCTATGGCCTGTGACACGTAAGAGCAAATGCGGATCTGTGGATTTGAACTCTCTTTTACGATAGCACTATAACATATATTAGATTAATGATTCAACACAAGATACATAAGACCTAACTCACATGACTAGTCTTTGAGACAACCCAATCTTGACCGGAACATGCTGTGAAACCTAAGAAAATTCAATTTTCTAAGAAAGGGTAAAACAGTAATTTCAGTGGAAAATCCGGAATTTTTCTAGATTTCGGACTACAAAACTGACTTCACCTTGAAATCGCTCTTGCGAAATTTTATTATCACGCCGAATCTCTTTCAATTTCGAGATAGTCTGGAATTTCATGTTTTCGAGGCACCACATATAAGATGTGACACTGCATGGTCGAGTGGCTCACAAGGCGCCATGTGTCAAGTGTAGGATGAGTCAAACAATAAGCTCAAGTGGACCCATAGGAGACATAAAAATACATATGGTTGGGTGGAAATCTATGAATGGTCCACATATTCGGCCAGTAAGAGACAAAGTTGATCCCTAATGGTGCGGCTACGCGTGGGTACCTGGATCAGGAGTTTTCGACAACTCCCGGAGGCGAGTGTTCTCCTACTCTGCTATTTCTGTTTAAAAATGCCAATGAAATGGTTTTCGGGAGTTGTGAGGTCGAGAATGAAGCCAGTATTTCTCGGTCTTAAAGAAATGGGACCGAATGCTTGATGAGGGGACTGTCCTTGGACAGTTCAAGGCTTGATTTGGGACTGTTTAAAATAGTCCGGAACTAATTTTGGACTGTTGAAACTATTGTAATATAGGTGGTTATATTTTGGTGAGTATGGATGTATGGGCTTGACGTGGCCATTTTTAATCATGTTTAAGTCTCGGGTAGAGAGACACTCGTTTTGTGGCATTGAGACACTCAATGGCTACATGGCTCACGGCCGGGACGGTCACAACGGACCCCCGGCCCGGTGTCGCACCAACACCAAGCCATACCGTCGTGATGCTCCTACACATTATCGTAACGTCCTGCACCCACGCCCCAATCGAGCCCCAGGTATCTGTGATACCTAAGCTCGACACTAAACTCGTGACGCCCAAACCCGGTCCTGGCCGACAACCGATCAACTTACTTCCGGTCTATGGAACCCGTATCCCGACATCGCACCACGCCTCATATACCGAGACTCATCCCTGCATATTTAATTCATAAATACACAAAATAACTTCATACAGTCTGTATACAAAACGTGAGTTATAGCACCTCACTCACACATATGGTAAGAATGCGTGCATTAGAACCAAATGTTGTTCCAATATACAAAACAGGATATGTATTACTAGTAATAGTTCTCATACATATACAAAAATACATCAAGGCTAAAACCCGGCCCTCTTCTCAACTGTTGGCCTCTAAGGAGAGTCGTCTACCTGCACGTGACTTGTACCTGAAAGGAGGGTCCCACAACGGGGTGAGCTACGCTCAGTAGAAACAAAACCTACCAAGGCTACTCCCCACCTAGGTGCACATGCAAATGATCATTTCACAGTCACATAAACAACACAATCCATGCAGACATGTTGTCCTATCATGGAAAAAAAAACTACATGCATGTATGAGACGACACTCTACATGGCCCATGTACCGGGTCAACCTCTTACCCACCAACGCACGTAAGTGCCAATGGAAATCAATACCAAGCTGGCCCCACTCTCATCACACAACCCATAGTCTATGATATTTATTTAATCGCTTCAGGTCTTTCGGGCAACGTAACTTCCTGTCTCACCACATGTCTCTTACACTCTCCGACATTTTCGGGCTTTCACCAATGGATACGTTGATCACCCAGTTTCTGCAGATTTCACCTGAGGTATTATCCCATCACATCGCCAACACTTCGTCATTTATTACATCAGGCGACCCAATTAGATCGTCCCATTCCCCGAGCTCCACGCAATTCGTGAACCCAAACTCGCACAACCGCATCTACGTAATAATAATAATCATGTAATGTGGTGATTTGTCGTGACACCAATGCAATGTAATTGTGCCACTGCACTTCACTCAACTCATGCCCAATGTATGAAGACCTCTGTTACGGACATTTTACCTCGTACACTAGGTGCTTAATTATGAACCTCGCGTCTAATGCACACGCTAGCTCATATTCAGCTTCAATATCAATTTAAATGTTGTCATGCCAGAATTCCACTCACTCAATCTACATCATGCAAGCATTACATTCCCATAACTCCTAACATCAATTAGGCAAATAGAGGTCATGGCGACTGCCTCTCGGGTCGGGACATAGCACTTCTGGCCCCAGGCTGCAACATGCCAAAACATGGCCATGTTCAAGCACAACACATATAACTCAAATTGTTTGGAACACACAATAAAGTCATCATGTCATCTCTTAACCAAGAGATGGCACTTTGATCCACACCACGGCTTGGATCCGCTTCCTGGCACCATTATAACCGAAAGATACTCCCAGACATCACAACCATGATTTAAACTAATCTAAAAGCAAAGAGAAACAGCTGGGAAACACCGTTTTAACATGGCTACTCGCTTTTCAAACAAGACCAGAAAACACCTTGAACATAGCCCCTTCAATGCATTTCGTAGCTAGTGTTCATTAGGACCGAGAGTACAGTCGTACAACCGATTTAAGGCCGGGCCATCCACACAGATGATATTCTTCTAAGATAGTGGGGACGAAGCAGTGGTCTCCCAATGACGACCTGAGGGAGGAGATCCTCAAGAGTCCCATTGTTCTTGATTACACAGCATCCCAAGTGGCACTGGCATACCAGGACCTTGTCACAGAGATGTTAGAGCGGGATGAAAAGACACGTCGGGGATTTTGTTTGACAGTGTCTCACGTGCACGCAGGTCAAGGCTGAGCACCAGAGGCCAACAGGGCTACTCCAACCATTGGAGATAGCAGAGTGGAAGTGGGGGCACATCACGATGGACTTTGTGACTCACTTGCCACTGACATCGTGGAAGCATGATACGATATGGGTTATAGTGGACCGACTCACCAAGTCGGCACATTTTTTGGCCTTACTGACACTCTTCACACAGAGGAATTCGTAGGTCAGAGCATACTGAGATAGTACGGCCAGATGGAGTGCCGCCCATAGTATTGGATAAGGATTCTTTGTTTACGGCTTAGTTCTGGAAGAGTTTCCAAAAGGCCATGGGGACACAACTTTCGATGAGTACCACTTTTCATCCTCAGACGGATAGTCAATAAGAGCGAACTATTCAGATTTTAGAGGACATGTCATGAAAGATGCCTGATCTCAAGGAAGGTCGGGAGACATTTACCCTTAGTGGAATTAGCTTACAACAATAGTTATCAGGCGAGCATACAGATGGCACCCTATGAGGCTCTCTATGGGAGGCCATGTCGATCATTGGTATGTTGGACAGAGGTGGGAGAGAGCTCTATCACTAGTCCGCATTCGATTAGAGACACTAAGAAGGTGAAATGATCCCAAGACTTCATCGTCGTGAGCCGACATAAGAGTTGTCGACATACCTATTAAACGACCTTTAGAGTTCGAGGCGAAAGCACTGTCTTCTAAAGGTGATGCCTAAGAGAGGAGAGTGACTGTGTCTTAAACAAGGGAAAGCTCTCACGAGGTACATCGACCTTCGATGTACTCGAGAGGGTGGGCACGGCTATGTGATCGGCTAGCATTGCCGTCGAAGCTTATCGAGCGCTCATGAGGTATTTCATGTCACTATGCTCCGAAGTACACTGGGATCCGACCATATGGTGGATCGGGGGCGAGCTTGTTGTTGATGCGATGAGACCTGAGGAGGGATCCAGCGCAGATCATGGATAGCCGAGCCGGGTTTCAGGTGTCAAGATCGTGAGGCTCAGGAAGGTGTCAGGGCAGTCCGTAGACGACCTCTACGCCGCCTCTACTTGCCATCTACACAAGTTAAAAATGCCAAGTTTAGAATCATTTTGTGTCCTACCATTAGCGCACATGCCAAATCCAATAATGTGACCTAATATCTCGAACTATCCGTCGCTTTCCGAACTCCTAAGGTTAATGCTCAACCCTAAATAAGCCAGATTTCCTATATATGACCTACCACGTATATAATCCACGTAATTTGTAACACACAATCACACACATAAAATCAAAGCATACACAAGAAAACACACAATGCATGTTGTGATCTAATCCTGTCCCGTGGACTCCTAGGTAACCTCCTACCTAGACCTTGATACCAAAATATGATCTAGATATCAATTTCTAAGCACAAGATAACTATAGCTCAAGCTCTAACTGTAAAACCCCAGAAAATTCTAATTTTATGAAAAATGGTAAAATGTACCTTCGGTCAAAATCCGGAAATTTTATAAACTTTATGAAGAAACGAATTCAATCGCTGGAATCGTCTCACGAAATCTACTACCACGTTAAATTTCCGTTTGAATTTTGAGATAGTTTACCACGTTGCTTTTCGAGGCGCGAGAGTGGTGCTGACACTTGGCGCATTTTATGGCTCTCCAAGGTGCCACGTGTCAGCATCGAGTCAAACATGAGCTCAAATGGGACCCATGAGAGGACATGGCAACATATGATCGGGTGAAAATCCATGGTACGGATAAGTGAGATAGGGTAATCCAAAGAACCAATGAGACTGACATGTGGCAAGTGAGAGGACATCCCACTGGCCCTATCTTCTCCAAACCGGTTTGGGAGGGAAAAGAGAGAAAGAGAGAGAAATAGGAAGAAGACATGTGGGGATTTTAGAGAGTCTTCCTTCAGGATCTGATCCATTCACAAATCTCCAGCGAGACAAGAGGCAAAGTTGATCCCCACTGCAAGAGCTATGTGTGGGTACCGGTATTGTGGAGTTTTGACAACTCCAGGAGTTAGGGGTTCTTCTCCTACTTGATTTAATGCCCAAGAACCATACAATGGTTTGTGTTTCGATCCTTGAGCGGGACCGAGGGCTAGAAATTTTTGAACAGCAGCATACCCAGCTGGCTCGGGAGACTCCGCTCGGTGGGTCCTAATTGCGGTGTTCGGCGGATGATTCGACAATACCAAGTTGAACTGTCGGATTTTTCTATTGGCCCATGTGAGTCGATTTTGTGTTATTGCTTACGATAAATAACATGTTGGTTGCAGCGCGCAATGTACCAACCCACAACCTACGCCATCGTGAATCGCATACGTGACAAGAAACATCATGCCTATTCCCTAAACACAACACAAGTATCCCTGTGTGGGCGGTAACTCATACTCATCAATCTATGACAACCCGATGTACCGCCAACTACCCATCCCAAGGATGACTTCGAACTTGACATGTCTCGTGACTGGCGGTCCACCGTGAGTAGAATCCTGTGAGACTTAACCTACATCCCTCAAAGATATCCGATCACCTCGCCTAGTCCATGGGGAGAACTCACACAAGGGTTCGCCTTAAGGTCTGAACCCTAAGCTCACGATCACAAGATAAACAATAAAGGAATGTAATGCACTGAGTCAAAATAAACACCCTTGTCCAATGTGCGAAAGAGTAGAAACATACCTTGAATCACTAATCGATATGCCGCCTCGCTCCGCTGAGTACCGGCGCATGCCTCGAGTCCCTCGTCTTCAATTGCATACTTCCGCCCTCACTCAACCCATACTCTAACCCTGCCAGTCCGTGAAACACCATGCTCGTCGCACTCAAAACCAATACCTATTCCTCGCCCGTCAGGTATGAGGAACATACCGAGTCCCGCTTCACGTCCCACTAATGATCGGGATCGGTGGTGTCCGGCCGATCTTGAAACCCTTGTATCCGGTGACGCTTCCACCATGTGTCCCTACCGATGGCGCGGGAACATGTCATCTGGCCCACTCGATCGGTAACTCGAACCGCTTTGGCCCCGCAACGCGACCCCCTAAACTTTGTGGAAACTAAGTCCCCACTTATTTCCCGAGCTCAAGAAGAAGTCATTCTTCTTATCACCGCACTGCGATCCGTAATGCCACGAACGCCATTCACCTCTCGGCTTCAATGATCAAGGTCAGACCACCATCGAGTCCATATCCCCGTGAGGTTATGCCTATAATCTTACCTGACGACGCCTTCACCCATCCTCGAACTTCCGACCTTGGTCGCGTCATTATTAATCATCCCCTAAACGCGCCAACTCGTGAATCGCTACGTACTGGGCAGCGCCATCGCCCCCTATCTCAGCTCAAGGAACTCCTAAGCCTTCGCATGTATAGCATAAGTCGAAAAGTACTTCCCACGAACAACATAAATCAGCCCATGTCATAGTCTCCAAGTCTCAAGTCGCGGACCCAATCCCAACAACCGGACTCACCCTCAAGCTGGAATGAAGCCAACGTAATCCAAGTAGTATCTGAGGTGATCTCCATAGCCCTGAGAATCTCCCTCAATTCGACGAACTAATGGTCGGCCACCATCAACCTCTTCCCAGAAACGTTTATGATTACGCAAATGAACCTCTAGAGATTTAATGAAAACTGATCTTTGTTGTATTAGTCTCGCATAATCATTCATTAATCACGGTCTTACAACAATAATCAGAAGATCCACACTATGGAGGTTCACTGTTATACGTTTAACTTCAAATAGTTTAGACGACTATGAAACAATAGGAATGATCACCAAAGTTTTATTCAAATATATGGGCATATCTCGAACTTGATCTATTTTTGAAAATATGGTAAAATGAATATCGGTTCGAGATGAGAGGTCTTTCACAACTCAATAATCAAATAAAATCATTGTGAACAAACATAAACCTATGAACCATCATTAATTGAGATCATGAAAGAACAACCTCAATGATCCAGTCGACGTATATTGATTCTAAATGCAACGCGGACAATAAACATTAAATGAATATTAATAAAGATGAGAGTTAAGTCATCAGATCACCATGGTAATTTGTATAAGATGATGAATATTAGATCATCATTGCTTGTTTATCAAAGTGTTTTAGTCTAAGAGAAGCTATTGAATGGTATAATTCAAGGGTCGTCGAACTTCCCAGTTATTTTTACATATCAACTTAAACATTTGTCTCAATGGCCAACATCATCATTATTCATCGTCATTTCATTAGTTACTGTTATAAAAAGATCGAATAATCATATCATACAGTATTTTTAGATTTGAATAATTAATAGAAGTTATTAAATGGTTAATAAAAAACATTAGTAATGGTTGAAGTGCAAATTAAAAGGGTTAATACAGACAATGTAATAAAAGATGATTTTGCAGCTTAATTTTTACACAGTCTTTATTTTTCCTAATAATTTAAAAATGTAGAAAATTTAAGTCCGTTGATGCACTTTATAGTTCGCTAATTCATCATCCTCAAGTTTTGATAATTATGTTTTTGGCCGAATCATTAGTGATTGCAAGTTTTTTTAAACAAGATTAACCAATGTAAGGTCTTGCATTTTAAAAGGTCAACAAACTGGGTCGCTCACTTCATTGTAAGGGTATTTGTTTCTTAGTATGATTATATAGAGTGGCTTGCAAATGCCCATTTCTTTTATTACTAGTGTGCATTATCTTAATCAATAAAAATTTTCTTGTTAGCCTAAAAAAAATAATTATCAAGACCACTAATACATTAGCCCTCCAGACTTGGTTCAAACAGTAAAAGGGTGAGAAAGAATTAAAAAAAATCCTATGTTCCAACCTAAAAACAAACTATTACATGAAAAGTGAATAGCAAACATTACTAACATATTATCCACCAATATGTAAAAAATTACATTTTTGTCCCTTCATGGTGCCCTTATTTACAATATTAAAATTCATCTAAATTAATAAATATAAAAGAATATTTTAGAATATAAACAAATTGATAAATTAAAATGTGATATTCAAATTTGTGAGATATAATCCTTTAAAAAAAGTTGCTAGATATAATTCCGGCTAATAATTCATTCAAGAAAGTAAATATATATATATATATATATACATATATAGCCTAATAGCTGTTTTATTAATTTATTTACTCATAGTACATTACTACTTATTTTAATAAACATTATTATTTATTTTAATAAATATTATTGGAAAAGAAAAGGAAAAAGAAAAAGAAGAAGCATAAATACACAAAAAAGGTGGTGAAGAAAAGGAACTGCCTAGTTTATTTTCTTTTCTTTTGGGGCTTTGGATTTTGGTTTGCAGTCTCTGGAAAGTAGACCAACCCTAAGATCGAGATTGCCATCGCGACTGCGCAACTGCTTTCTGCGAGGTCGCTTCATGGGTCCCGGGCCTCGACCAAGCACTCTAAGCCTGAGTGTTTCTTTTTCTATTGTTTAATTCGATTTTTCTCTGAGAGTTTATTTTGGGTTTAGCAAAATTTTGCTTTCGTGCCTCCATCCGGGTAGTTTGTGCTCAGGTGAAATCATTTACCAACGCTCTATTTCTCTTTTTCTTTCATCTCAGTAATATGAATGGAAAACATGTTATAAAGGGACCAGTCTAGTTGGTAATGGATTCTCTTGTTTCCTGATTTAGAAAATTCCACGGTTTTATTTTCTCAAATGTATTTTTTGACTGGGGGACTATAGGATGTCCATTTTTCACACGGATTGAAGATGTAGTTGGAAACAAGAGCATGACTGATGTATCTCATCAAGTGTGAGGGTTACAACCAAACCACACAAATGGGAAAACATGAAGAAGAAAACAAGGATAGAACAACCAAACCACATATTGTTTCTTTGTGCAACCTGGTCTATCGTAAAAACCAGGTAAGTCCAAACAGAGAGCTCGTAGCATTGTTTCAAGCTCTTTCTCTGATTTTTAACATTTATTTTTATGGGCATGCAAAACTATATCATGGACTGCTCATGTATGGGCAGCTCACAAAGGTGCAATAAAAGCCATAATTGTGAAAATTCGAAATTGAAGATCCTACTTCAAGTTCTACATGTAGAAATTTGTGGAAAGGTAACTATAGGTTAATCTTTATTGGAAGAATAGCACCATTATGCTGATTTCTGAAAAGGCATATTGCTTCTTCTATCAATGTTTGAAACAATTATCAAAAGAAGAATTAGGTAAAAAATTTGGATGCATGCTTAGGAAATAAACTTTGATCTAAGAGTAAGAAAGGTCTCATTAGGATTCTCGAAATGAAGCTCTTTCTTTGGATTTCTAATCACTTGGGGTGCCTTTTTTCTGTCGCAGAGGATTTTTTTGTTTTGATATCAGGTGTGTTTTGGCTGGCTTATCTCGCACCCCTACTTAATCCCATCATGTCTTGAAGTTAATGACCGCGTAAATCCTCAGTGGCATGAAGGGGTTAAATGCTCTAGTGGCCCTAAGGGGTCTGAATTGGTGACCATTGGGGAACAAACCTAAGCCTAGATAAACTGCCTACCTCATAGGCTTGTTGCAAATGATAATTGAGTTTATTTGTGCTCACCAATGCACATTTTCATTTTTTTCATTGTTTTGAAGAATGTTGTCATATAAATTCATATTTGTTATGTGACGCCTAACTCAAAGACCCTAAAAGTCGTTTCGAGGTGTCATTTTTTTAATTTTAATATTACTATAAACTTATAAACTTTAAGCTTGAAAAACATTCATATAATAAGAACATTTAACTTGTAAATATATTCAGAGTGATTACAAAATATATATACAAGCTCCATATATGGAAGTGTTCAACATTTACAATATTTACATTGTTTACAAAAACAAAAATACATATACATTAGACCAAAAAGGTCTTCCACAGTCTTAGTGATGTGTGGCCTTTGACCGTTGATGCGATTGTCCGCCCTCCTGTTTCTTGTACCTTGCCATCGAATGAATAATTGCATGTTTATAGCTTAGTGGGAAATCATACTCATGGACGAACTCTAATAAGAGTCATCACACATTTTTACACATATACATATACAAATAACATATCATATACTTATTTCAGATTCCATTCTTGTCATATACATGCTTATATATGTCATACCTATAATTTACATACATGCTTATGCATTCTTATACTTTCTTATCATATCATATTTCATTTCATGTCATTTATATTTTTCTTCTTATTCATAATAACATTGCATTTGTCAACAAGTATATCATCACATAAAAATGCTATGCTTCTCATATCATGTCATATATCATATACATTTCATTTGCGTATACTTGTCATTTGCTTTTATGTTTCATGTCTGCAAAAACCTTAGAAGTGGATAAAGGAAACTATAAGGGCCCAAAGACGCTATACTTAATTGCATAAAATGCTGGTCTATAAGGGCCCGGCGCTCATATCATCAGACGAGACAATGACATCTATAAGGGCTCAAGGCTGTGAATGACCCAAACGCAAATTTAACTGACAAGATAGCCAAGTAGACTTGTTTTTCCCACAGGGCATGCTCATCTATCCCTCTACTTAGGTTCTAAGCGCATAATCCATCCAGATTTTATGTTCAGTTGCATATCTCATATTCCGAACGATTATTTTCATCAGAATCATACGCGATATTTTCACTCATTTATTCGTATTCGCATTTTCATATTTCATTATATACATGAATAACTATGGTTACCATGTATTCTTATGAACTATTTACTATCATTCCAATATCATGCTATATATGGATGGATTCTAGACTCAAAGGTCTTTCATAGAGTCCAAGAACATCTAAAACAGAGTTCGGACGAAGAAGTTATGACCGTCCGAAGTTGGAGGTCACACATGACTAGCCAATCCTAGCCAGCCAGCAGCTCTAGAAAAACCTAAATTTCAGCAGGGTTATGTTCACCTACTGTCCTCCACAAGTATATGGTTGGAATCTTGACTCAATGGGCTTTCCATAGAGTCCAAGAACACCCAAAATAGAGTTCGGACGAAGAAGTTATGGTTGTCCGAAGTTGGAGGTTTGAAGGTGTGCAGGGGCTAGGCAATTGCGTGGAAAATTCCCGAGGGTTACAAATTTGAGCCCAGCCACGCAATAGCGTGGATTCCACGCACCGACGTGCCGGGACGTTCCTTGCGTACCCAAGACACGTCTCGACTTTGACCCGAAACCATCCCGGAACAGCCCTTGTCCACTGGCCACAATATCCTCCCAATTGAGGCCACAAAACATGCCACAAACACGACACCAAACATGCCAAAACACTATAAACCATCTACAATCAATCCCAAATCACTCTCTTAAAAGTAGTGAATAAAAACCAAATTCAAAATCCATACAAATTCTACGCCAAAGCATAGCCTCCATACAAGTTATACACAAACCTAGTAAGTTCCATAACACTAAAGTCTAACAAAGTCCATACAAAAATCCACACTAATCAATAAAACCCATATCAAGGCTAAAATCTTAGTTTCATATCCAAACCATACTAATTCCATACTTTCCATACCTTTGATCTTTTTTGAACTCCTCTTCTCCTTCTCTTCTTCTTTCTTCTTCTTCTCTCTTCTTCTTTCTTCTTTCTTTTCTCCTATCCGTTTTGCTCTCCTCCACCAAAGACCAAAAGATATTTGGCTTTGATCCCATCCTCTGATATTGATTTTACTTTCTTTTATTGACACTTTGGTCCCTCATCTTCATTTATTTGCATTTCTACTTATTCAAATTCTACTTTGGCCTATGAACTTCTTAAATTATGACCCTTGGGTCCTAAATTGGTGAATGACCAATTTACCCTTGTCTTTTGTATAAATTCCGGTTTTTCGAAATTTTCTTTTAGCATTATTTTATCCCAAAAAAATATACATTTACTTTTATTATACCCAAAACATGTTATAAAACTATCGTGCAAGATACTCGAAAGTAGAGTTATATGTTATAAGGCAATCTGATTTATAGCTTTATATTTGGCGACACCTTTTCCTGACATGAGGGGCTGTTGGGGCTTCACTACCAGGAACTATTTGTATTCATATAATTTTCTCAACTAACCATTATTTCCTCTTCAAGGATGAAACATTCTGATATTATTTTGTCCATAGTTAGCTTTGAAATCCTTTTCATCATCGCTTTTGTAGCCCAACTGATTGTGGCAGAGATGTGATCTCTACTAGGGGCGCTATATGATGCCAAAAACGCATCATTGGTCTGCAGGAAATAGTAAAATACTTCAATATAAATGGGCAATCAAATATGATAAAATGATTTTATGCAAAGATTTGAAATACCTTTACTTGAATGGTGACTTGAACAAATATTTGAAAACTGTCTACAGTAACTGCAAAATGATGGAAACTAATGTCTCTTTCTTAAATCATGAACATAGGCAACGCGATCAAGCAACGGAATAATGAAATGAAAACCGAGGTCGCTCAATGTCTTCCTATAAATTTGCTTTCTCTTGAACCACCACGAACCCAAAGAATGATGGTTTGCGGCTTCAAATATCGGAATAAAAAAATTATATTTCAATTTTAAGAATAAAAAAAATTGGTATTTATAATAGACGTTGCAATGTATTGTACCTCATTCTCCAAGTACTGTAACGGCTCGCCGCTAATGTGGTGGCCTGAGAATACACACATGGTGTCGTGAGAATACGACGCTGCCCAGTGAAAGAAAAATGAGGCATTGGGCGTTGGGGGGAATCCTTCATTCTAATCATAAAGAGATGAACACGGCCAGTAGGTTGGAAGGAGCATGTGACCTATATTTCAATTCAAGAAAGAAACTTTTCAAAAGTTGAGGTAACAGAACTTGAAATGGTTCCAATGAGGACAACCCTATGTATCCTACCAAAACTTAAATTATAAAAACCCTTCTTCTCCCACCTCGCATGTAAGCAATTTTTTTAGGGTTGTCCTACATCAGCTTTGAAATTATTAAAACTCGAGGATGAGTTTTTTTTCAAGTCGAGGAATTTTTAACATATACATAAAAAAAAAAGAGAATTTTATTAGTTGGAATTAGAGTCAAATTAGGTTGGTAGTTTGAGTCATATTAAGGATTATTAGTTAAAAGGGGAATTTCAATTCTAAATTAGGATTATCATTTAGAGTGAAATTATGATTCTTTTGTTAGATTCAAAGTAGGATTTGAGTCATAAAAGGTTATTAGAATTTTGTAGTACACATGACTTTAGGCCATTTTTTGAGTAATAATATTTTATCTTGCAATCTTTGTAACTTTCAATGGTGAGATTCCATTGAATCTCAATAATGAGATTCCATTGGCTTTAGGTGAGACTCTAGAAGACCTTAGTGAGATTCAAAGGTTTCTAACTATCCCCTACGATATATTCTTTCTATTTTTATGATCTAATTTTCCCTATCACATCTTTTTCTTTTTCTATTTTGATTTTACTCTTGTTCATTTTCCTTAAACCTTAAATTATAAAAACCTTTCTTCACCCACCTCACATGTAAGCAACCTTTCTAGGGTTGTCCTACATCAGGCTACCATCCAAAGCTTCCTAGTCCTCTTCCTAATAAGGAACCCGCCCCAGCTGAATAACATGTCCTTAACGAAGTATGGATAGACCCTTGGAATGGAGATAAGACAAGCCCATAAATCCCAAACCATAGGGCAATGAACAAAGAGGTGGTTCAAATTCTCTTTAGCATTACCACACAAGGGGCACTTGCTTGCCAAATGAAAACCCTTCTTTAATTGCTCCATGGTTAGGATTTTCCCCCACCAAGCTTCCCAAACAAAGAACCTCACTTTTGGGGGCACGCAACTATTCTAGAGCAAATTCAAGGGCACTACTATCTCCTCACCGGCTGCGTGAAGGCTTGTGGTCTAGATCTTCTTTTAGCATTAGCCACACAAAGGGCACCACAATCGAAGCCCTTCCTTTAATTCTGCTCCATAGTTAAAAACTTTCCCACCAAACTTCTTAGACAAAGAAGTTCACTTCTTTGACAGTAATTACAACTATTCTTAGTCGATTCATAGGAACTGTTCTAACACTCCTGCATCATAGGAAGTTCACTTACGCTCTTTTTTTTTTTCTCCTCCAGATGTTCAATACTATAAGCAAAATTGGGAATCCAAGGTATTAAAATTCAAATCCTTCGTCGTTTTGTATTACCTTCATATTTTATATTTATTTTATGGACCCAATTTTTAAGATGCTACTTGCCTTGGTAATTAGATATTTTGGGCTATTTGATTCTTTGTTTTCAAAACAATTTTACATTATAGAAAACAAGAAAAGAAAATTCAAATTCCCAGATATTTAGGGTCTAAAAAACAAATTCAGAGAACAATAACACTTTTCGTAGTGTTCTCTATGTTTCCAAAAATAAATTTCTCAAAAATGCTTTTAAAAACATGAACTAAACAAACCTTGATAATGATATTTTGATAATTTAATGATATTTTCAAAAAGCTAAAGCACAACATGCCACCCTTAAACATGCAATGGAACTTAAGCCTTATATTTGATTACCGTAGATGTTTTGGGTCGCATTGCACGCACTCGATTAATCCTATTAGCACTCGAAAGAGCAGTAAACTTCCGGTGACATAGAGCGTAGTCAAACTGGGGACCATTATCTGAAACTCCAAGGCCTTAGACAAATTGAGCTACCCTCAAGGTTTCAATTATAATTCTATTTAATTTTGTCTTCTTGTAATGAATGTGTTGGATTATGGGTTAGGTCGCCCATGGGGTTTGACCCGACCCATGAACCATCTCAAATAGAGACAACCCTGAGAAGGGTTATGACTCTTTTCTGAAATGAAACTAAACATAAACCTATGAATAAGGTTTCGTGATTGAATTCTCGTTCACCTTTGACTTTAAAACCATTAGCAATATTTGTCATCTTCGAAGCTAATACCATCTTCATCCTTTAGACAAATTGTTGATAAGAGCTAGAGGGGTGTTCAGACAGGGATTTTTGGTTCAAGTTTTGGTAAATGAATCATTCGCTATCACATCGTGTTGCGATCAACAAGTAAGTCTCCTTCTGTTGCGTTGTTCTAACATTGGTATCAAAGTCATTTATGGTTGTCTTTGTGCTTAATGGTACCAAAGAAGGTCAGAGGCCGAATACTAAATGACGTGGCAATAGCATTAGTAAAACAGACGTGCTGACAAGATTAAACAAAAGTGTGTTGAATACAAGACTACTCATTTATTCACAACTCAGATAAGTAGGTATAATAATTATATGTGTTTTAGAACATTTTATACTAGTCTTAATAATATTCTTGTTATAATCTTAGTCAATTCTTATGACTGTATTTCCCTCATGCATACTGAAATGTTCATGTCACATACGTTTTATTTAGTAATTAATAATGTATAACGTGTATACATACTAACTCTTTATTCACTTATCAGATCATCACTTCCGTCACAATTCTTGCCTATCACCCCTTAAGATTTATTGATCGAAGATCAGGGCGTAATCGACGTAAATTCGAGAACAAAATAGGACAATTTCTTTGCTGAAATAAGGCCCATGTCTTCAAGATTGATGGAAGGATTCTGCATATCTCTAGCCACACACATAGAATCAAGATCACCCCATTCGGAAGTTCGAATAAAAGAGAGATGGCCTCTAGAAATTAAAAAGGATTTTTCTACATTCACATGCAGCACCACAACCAAGTGTGCATTCCTCGCCCATCTAATTCTAATGAACGCATCGAAGTCACCAAAGGCCGTGACTTTCGAATATTAACTAACACATCCTAAGTTCATTTCAACTACAATTCGACCTAGTAAACAAGGTTTTTAGAAAGGATCTTCTAACAAAATGTTCACTCATGTCTTAAGTTTCCAAAGACTACAGACGTCATTTGAACCTTTAAATTAGGAGATATGACCAAAACATTCTGGACTGTTACTAAACAGTTTCCAAGGATAGCATTGTGTTCTCAATTGGATGAATTTTTAGGAACAATAGAGACATTATGTGACCATACTTTCTTCATGAAAGGTATAAACTCTCCTGGGTTTCTTGTTTCAGTAGGATTTCGATTCACCTCATTTAGATTAGTATGACCCAATATATGGTGCAAACAATATGAACTACTCCCAGAGGGGATGCACTGTGATTCATCAGAAACTCTTTTCGTGGTTTTTAGAGCAGGATTTAAATCTCGGTCTCTTCTAGACATTTGTAGCTCTAATTCTTAGGTTTCATCTCCAACTGTAATCATCCAAATTGGAGGTCCATAGGCCAAGTTATGACAAAAACAAAAACATAGGTTTTAGGGAAATTTGGACAACACTTCCCCTAAAATACCTACATGTCTCTTTACACAATTTTGGTCCTTATCACTAGACAATTCCATCCCAAACCAAAACAAGATCCAAGCCAACCTCAAACCCAACTCAAACCAAAAAAAAACACAAATAATGGGAGAGTTAGGATGTTTTTCCTAACCTTGATGTCTTGAAACTTCCAAACCGAGCTTTCTTTCTCTTCCTTCTTCCTTTCCTTTCCTTTCTTCCTCTTTGCTTGAACTAAGAGAGCCAAGAACAATGGATTGAGCAAACCAATTTGGTCTCCTACCCACACAACCGGATGCCCTAGCTCCCAAAGCCCATAATGAAGAACAAATTCTAGAGACAAGTTCATTCTCATTCCTCCTTTGACTTAAGCTTAGCCCTCAGACTTTAGTCATCCTACTTCTATTAAATTTTGATAATTCAACTTACTAATTCCTACAATGGCATATAATCTTCTTGTTTTTTTGTCTTTTGAGTCCTTAATTGACAATTTACCAATTTACCCTTGACTCTATAATAATTCCGATTATATCATTTTCACACTTAACTATTAAATTTCCGAAAAAATACCAATTTGACTTTCATTATACCCTACACATGTCATAAAACTACTAGGGTATAATTTGGGGTGTTACATTTCATACAAAGCTATAGAGCTTGTTTCAAGCCATAAAGTGCCTTTTTGAGTTTGTAAACATGATTAAAGAAATTAAAACTTGCAAACTCGGGTGGTTGTGCAACATACACTTCCTAATTTATGAAACCATTTAAAAAATGACTTTTCACATCCATTTGATATAAAATGAAATTTTTGTAACAAGCAAAAGCAAGTAACATTCTTATGGCTTTGACCATAGCTAATGGAGAAAAATGTCTCTTCATAGTCAATTCCCTCTTATTAATTATATCCTTGAGCCACTAATCTTGCTTTGTTTAACTATTATGCCATTTTCATCCATTTTGTTCCTAAGCACCCATTTAGTACCAATAACACTTTGATCATTTGGCCTAGGTACCAACTCCAAAACTTCATTTCTTTCAAATTAATTGAGTTCTTCTTACATTGCTATAACCCAATTCTCATCTACTATAGCATTATTTAAGTTCTTGGGTTCAATTTGAGAGATAAAAGTAAGGTTATTACAAATATTTCTAAGAGAAGATATAGTCCTTACCCTCATTGATGGATTACCTATAATTTGATCTTGTGGATGATTTGTGACAAATTTCCACTTTTTTAGAAGTCATTGACTAGATTCTCCTTACTCAAGTTGAGGAGGTGGAGGAGGGGCCAAAGGTGATTGCTCTTCCTTATTTGAATCAATCTCCTCTTTTTGTTGATGAACTTCATCTTCAATTTGCAATCTTCCCATGGAGAAGTCCAAACTTACATCATCATTAACACTTTATCTTTTTTTAAGAGACTCGTTAGATTCATCAAAGACTACATGGATGGACTCCTCTATTACCATGGTCTTTTTGTTGAAAACTCTATAAGCTTTACTTGATGGAGAATAGCCAAGAAATATTCCAACATTAGATTTTGCATTAAAATTTCCAAGGTTGTCCTTGGTGTTTAAAATAAAGCATTTACTTCCAAACACTTTGAAATAACTAATGTTAGGTTTCTTGTTCTTCCAAAGTTCATATGAGGTTTTGTCCAAAGAGGGTTTTATCAAAACTCTATTCAAGATAACATGAAGTATTGGCCGCTTAGGCCCAAAAATAATTTGGCAATTTGTTTTCATGAAGCATAGTTCTTGCCATTTCTTACAAGGTTCTATTTTTCCTTTCAACAACCCCATTTTTTTGGGGAGTTCTAGGATCCGAAAGGTATGTTCAATTCCATGCTCATCACAAAAGCTTTCAAAATCAACATTTTAAAATTCACTTCCATGGTCACTTCTTATGCAAGAGATTGTAAAACTTTTTTCATTTTGAATTTTTTTAGAAAGCTTTGCAAACTCATGGAAGACATCATTTTTGTGAGCTAAGAGCAAGACCCATGTATGTCTAGAGAAGTTATCCACAATCACAAATACATATGATTTACCTCCTTCTTAAATGAGGATGTAGTGTGAACCGTTTGGTTCTTCCTAAGCCATTCAGTTTGAGCAACTCGATGGTTGAACCATCGGTTCACGCTATTCAAGAGCGATTTGATTCCCAATCCGCTTAATGCATGAGCTGGACTGGAACACCCTCCGGTCGACAATCAAACCGATTCGATCGACCAGTTTGGTTTTTAAAACATTGGCCATAACCAGTTCTTCCTAAAACCCTACACCAAAACAATTTCTTCCTAAAACCGTGTCCTAGATTTTGCAATGTTTTAAAAAAGAGACCGATGATCGAACTTAAAAATTTATCGCGCTCACTGTTGAACCTATGACATCAGCAAATATATAATTAATATATTATTAAAAAAATAAAAATAATTATAAATGGTTTGACTTAGTTAGACCGTTTCAACCGTTGGATTCGACCTATTCAATCACACTAATTCGGCTCAACCACTGGCTTGGATCTGCCTGATCGGTTCACAATCGATTCAAAGAAAAACAATTTTAACTTTTGAACCGGATTAGTTTTGTTGCTGGTTCACGATCCAACCGATCGGTTCAACCGATCTGATCCAGTTTTTAAAACATGGAGATTTTGTCCTAAAACCCTTTGGAATCTACATTTCCGACTACGACCACATGTACGGTTTAATGTTAACGATCATATACCCATTTTTCCATTTTCATGATTAACACTTCAAAGCAGCATTTTTCCATCTTCACTTTGTGTCGCATTCACCTTCATTCTTGTCAGGGTTTCCCAAGTCCTTCATTCTTTGTTAGAGTTTCCCAAGTTCAGGATACATGTCTGGACATCTAATACATGCCTTTGACCAATTCGAGAAAATTACATGCCAGAGCTCTCCAGTGTCATCCTAAACTCTTAGTTCTCTAGTTTATTTTGAAAGGGAAATAAGAATATATATTATTTAATTTTAGATATGGTGTCAAGGAAGTTGTTTTCTGTTTGCCATAATGTTTCTGCACTCCTTAATGTGGCCACTTTATATAGTTGAATTTAAATTTTTGTTTGTAATCTACACTTCTCCCTAAATGAAAAGAAATGATTTTGTTTTCAGACGATGATCACTCCCAATTATGAAAACTTGGGGTATAGTGTCAAGAATGTAATATTGGTAAGTAACTTATGTAGAACCTTATTATCCAATTTTATTGCTATACGACTTACGCTCTTTTTGTTTCTCTTGTAAAAAATGTATCCCATCACTATCAGTGATATTGGGAAACCAAGGTATTAAAATTAAAATCCTTTGTGTCGTATTGTAGAACTATCATATTTCATATTTCTTTTATGGACGCAATTTTTAAGATACTACTAGCCTTGGTAATAAGGTATTTTGGGCTATTTGATTCATGTTTTCAAAAACTGTTTTCTATTCTAAAAAAACAAGAAAAACAAAGAAAACAAAACAAGAAAAAAAAAATTTTCAATTCCTAGTATATTTAGGTCTGAAAAACAGATTCGAAGAACAATAACACTTTTCAGATAACACCAAATTAGTGGTATCCGTGTTTTCAAAAATATTGTCAAAAACAATTTTAAAAAACAAGAACCAAATGAGTCTATATTTCCTTTGACATATTTTGCAATTTAGTAAAATATCCCTTTTGTGTGTTATCTTTTAGATCACGTGGCAAAAAATCTATGATATGTCTCTCCATTATAAAGCCCTTGTTCGACTTGTTTGTCTGGTTCATCACCAACAAGGAAGGCTTTATGGGAGGCTTTGAAATCACCAATAGTGGGACCAACGTGAGCAGCACTCGCAATGGCAGCACCAACAATGGTAGCACCGACAATAACAACACTCGCAATGGCAAAGATCGATCATGGCAAGACCCGCACGGCAAAAACCCACGATGGCGTAAACGAGGCAAAGACTCGCTATGACAAAGATCGGCACTTGCACCCAACATGGCAAAGATCAAGTCACACGCGCCACTAGTCAGCAAAGACCGATAATGGTAACAACAACCGCAATAGCGGCACCGGCCATGACTACGCCAGCAATGGCAGCATCGACAATAGCAACACCCACAATGGCAACACGACTATTACAAAGAAAACATTGTATAATCCACAAAATTGATCCCGGACAACCTGCAACACATAAAAAGCAAAATGAAAAAAAAAAAACGTAAAAATAAAATCATAATCAACAAATCAACAACACATATTAAACAAATTCTACTGTTGGTAGCCAAGAAAACTTACCAAAACAAACTTCAAAACACAAATTATATACTTATCTGCTTTCCAATTGATGAAAAATTCATCAGGACTAATTCGTCTTATTGAATTTAATTTTTTTTTTCTATCTTTTTCTCTGCAACCAAAATAAAAAAGCATGGAATAGTAAAAAAAATATTTGTACATTATTTAAATATTTAATGATTTTATATTATATATCGGGTGGGGTACCCGACACCAATGTTAATGTGCTGCCAATAAAACTTAGCTCTTGTGGTTAAAGCCATAGATTGATATAGAAAAAGAAGGGATTGGAGTTCAAGTAGTGAAAATTATGAATTATTATTATTTTGTCAAAAAAAAAATTTAATATTATTATTATTATAGAAATTACGTTATAGTGTTTAATTTGAGATTTTTTTTTTCCCCAAATGCACAGATGTCGGTAAGCACTAATCTGAGTGAGTTTAAAAAAATTCCTTTTTTCCTTAGGGCACTGATAACAAAATTCTACCCTTATTATTATTAATAATATTTAATAAAAGTGAGTTAGACTTAGATGGATATTAGGTTGTCGGTGTGAGTCTGCTCTGGGGGCAGTGGACAGTTAAAGTTTCCAAATCTAGAGGCGGTGACCACGTGGTAATTAGGAACTTGACACGTGTCTTTGAATATTGAGACGTGGCACTGCTTTACTCACTTATCATGCATGCCCTTACTCACTGCCCACTCCTTAACGAACACCACGGTACCAACGACATTCACTTCACTGCCAGTGTTGAAAAACATATTGATAAATATCCTAAATATACCTAATAGTCTAGCACAGAACGGCACTGCCTACTCCTGACCGTACCGAGCTCGGCTTGAAAAAGCTCACTGGCTCACCGTGAGCCAACGAGCCGAGCTTCGCTGAGCCTTAATTTAGGCTCGATAAACTCCCGAGCTCCCGCCTCGGGCTTGGTCGGTGCCTCGCCGTCACGGACCGCATCCGTCGGAACAAGGTTTCCACCTACTTCCGCTCCGACCAATGCGATCCTGGCTCTTCACCAAAGGCGATCCCGACTCCAGCGCTGGGAGTGAAATGTCCAGTCATGTGTGTCCCGTATCGCATGTAATGGATCCTCGCTTCCAGATCCAAATGATACGACGGCAAATGCGCCAACTCTCACGGCCGCTATGAGGCGTTTAACGATCGAAGACGACCGAACTCGAGCGAATCCCACGCCGTCTGGCCAGTGGGGACTATACCTCAGATCTCCGCATCTTCTAGATGAAATTTCCACGATAGCGCCGAAGGTGCCACGACCTGCATGTCCCAAAGGCTGATAGCGTGGAGTTAAGGTGCCACAAAGGGACGGCTGTGAAGGACATGGATGTCAGGTATGACCCACCGGTACGATCTGGCATCCTAGTGTACAAGATCTCGATTACAAATACGAGCGTGACGTACCCCGTGGAAACTATAGAGGCTGGTGGTCATGAGCTTAATAAAGCCAGCCGATCTCGGTAGCATTGAGGGCAATGCACGACCCACTCCCGATATGATCAATTCAACCTTATGAACAAGAATTCAACTTCAAATTCGGGGTAATGGGGTCCCTTCGATACCGGGTATTTCGATCAGGCCCAAATGCGATCTATATGTAAGAAGGGTAAAATCAAGGGTGATCGTAAGCGGGTTTCATAGTGAAACAAGGAGCCCAACATCCTGGGATCACCGTAACATACGCGTAATCGGAGTGCCACCGCTACCGCTGGTATGAAAATTTGCACCGACCGGTCATTACGCGGCGCATTCTCGATCTCCACCACAGCCACTGGTCGGCTGTTTCAAATTAATCACGCGCGATCTGGGTAGTCGGGAGGGTGGTGACCAACTAACCATGTGCGCCAAAGATATTTCCAAATAGTTTATGTTGTTACTAATAAGTTTGTTTCATAGACTTGTCGATATATTATTTCTTTTATTTAGATAATTGATTAAACCAATCATGTTTCTTTATTCAATGATTTCTGTGCATCCTATTTCTTCACTGGCACTCATTTGTTTTAATTCTATTTCATAATTTTTCACTGTAAGTTGTTTTAAGAAATTAATTCTACGAATCCGTAAAGGGAAACAAACGTTGAAGGAGGTGTATTTTACGCTTTAGCATCAATTGCTAATCGACTAAGGTAAAACAAATCCCATGTAAAATTATTTCCTTAATCGGGATGATTTGTTATCGATTGTTTCAACAAAGAATTCTCGCTGTAATCCGTAGAAGGGAAACAAATGTTGAAGGAGTGTGGCTTCAATGCCTTAGCATCACCTCGTTAAATCGACTAAGTTAAAACAAATCCATAGAAAATTATTTCCTTAATTGATGTATTGTTTTCAAATTGTTTCAATAGCGGGAATTCGCGTAATGCGTAAAGGGAAACAAATGTCAAGGAGGTGGTTTTAACAAATTTTAGCATCAATTACAATCGACTAAGGCAAAACAAATCCTATAGAAAATTATTTCACTGGATGTATTTGTTATCGATTGATTACAAAAAGTTAAAAAGTATATGGACTGAAATGATGATTGATTACAATACAAACTTATAGGCTCTGGATTAGCTTGAGCTCGAGGTTAAGCTCGAGCTCGTTTCCATATGGAAAACGAGCCTAATGAGCCTGCCAAGCTTTTTTTAAATCAAGCCGTTCGAGCCCGATTTGCCTGCCTGCTCTACGCTCGAGCTCTCATAAATTAACAAGCCTAGCTCGAAATGTTCAAAGTTTCCTAATACGCTTGTTAATACTCTAGGTGTCCTTCAATAAAATATCGATAAATATTAGTAAATATTGGTTATTTTGATTTAAATTAAATTCGTCGATTAGAATTAAATTACAATGATTTTTTGATAATCTAATGACTATTTTAACTCCAAAAAATTTATAAATAACCCTAAAATCATATAATTTCTTTATAAACTCATTCATACATATTTAAGCTCTATTTAACTCTCAAATTATTTTTTTTTTGTGATTTATCTCAATATTTTGAAGATCATGTTATGAATATTGTCTTCATCAAGATGATATCCCTTCATCAAATAATATAATGAAACCACATCGATCTTCATTTATGGTTTTAAATGACTATTGTAATATAATTTCTCGATAAATTATAATGAATATTGTTTTTAATAAATATATATTTACTTATTTATGTCTTTTTTTATAGTTCAAAAAAATATTTTCATGAATTTCAAAGTATTTTTGTTAATTTTCGCTTTACCGATATTTTTATCAAAATATTCATCGATATTTCCGTAAAATCCAAGTACTGATATATCCGTAATTACCGATATTTTATTCCTTGATTGTGCCTACTTATAATAAGAATTAAGCTTTATAAGTGATATCTCCCTAAATATAATCAAATTTGCCATTTATTTAAAAGAAAAAAAAGTAGAAAAGGAAAGATGTAGAAAAAGGGGTTGAGATTTTTATGCCCTAAATACATGTATTAGTGATGTTCAAATATTGAATGTTGCTTGATTCGCACCACATTTGTTTGTTGAAATTATTTTACGAGCATTGAAAATTTAATTAATTTGTTCACTGAGTTTTTATTTATTTATTGAAGCTATGACCTAATACAAATGTGGGTGGAGGCACGTGAACCATCCTGTGTGTATAGAAAAAAGTTTGATCTGGATGTTTTATTTTTATTTATTTTTTAAAAATGTGATTTTTTTCCAATTTCTTGGAATGAATTATTTCTACAAAATAGTCATATTTTTGATCCTTTAATGAAATACCCGACACCAAATTGAAAATCCTAGCGTTACTCTAAGATTCTTTATGGCATTTAATTTCTTTTTACTTGTTCTATTAAGCATATATACATTTGCCGCCTTTAGTTATAATATAATTAGGTGGCCTAAAGACATGGACAAAAAATATTCCAAACTTCAGATACAAATGAGTTTTCACACTCTACAAACCTTGATTATTTATTTATTTTAGTTATGAAAATCTCAAATTTAACCACCCCACTTGGGTAATAATAATAATACACAATAATATCTTATTTAACAAGCCTTTACATGTTTGGCTTTGAAAAATACTAACAAAATAATTTTTATATTTAATTTGTTTGATAAAAAATTTTAAAAATCAACATAAAACAAATTTACTTATTCTTAAATTATTTAGTTTATATATTAATAATTTAAAATAAATAAAATTGAACATGCTTTATTTCTTATCTTTGTCAACTTTCTCTTTTGTATAACATAATTATTGGATTATAATTCAAAATGTCACATCTCACGTGTCGTAGTTTTTGTATAAGGAAAAGTATATTTTTATAAACTCATACAAATAATATTGAAAATAAGTGACAAAGAATGAGGTTTTGTGTTTTTTACTACCTATTGCGCCATGGCGAGTGGAGCATAGGCTAGTTTGACAAGTCTGGCAGTGCCCGAATGTGATCCATCCAGGTATTCTCTGCTGCCTGCTGCTCCTTTATTTTCGTCGGGGCTTACAATGGGGTATCAACATGGCAGTTGATGCAGTTATATCTAATTTAAAGAGTAGAGCAGTGATGATAAGCACACTAAAAGAAATTATTCGCAATGATGCTTCTCAATAAAAACAATTTTTATTTCTTGCCTTGTTTCATAGGATACATCGGTTCGTCTCCCTGCGAACTGTGAAATCGATAATACGGCCGAAGATCGCACCTTATCAAAATTCAAATTTTCGAGTGTTACTATAAAATTTGCTACCTTATTAAAAAACTGCTCAATTTGCTAGACCCGTTTTTGCCCATGACCCATATGGGTTTGGCCCGAGTTAGTCTATCAATTCGATATTTTTATTTAATTTTTAAAGAATCTGGCTAAGAATTACATTTTCAAATGTTCACCTATAAAATTTGATATTTTGGCTAATACTTTTGTAGCATAAAAGGGTTTTAATAATAATTATTATTATATTATATTAAATCCTTGTTATTTTAATTATTTTATTTTCAATCTCGAATGTATAATTTATATGATACTTAATATTTTTTAAAAATCTTGTATGAAGATTTACGCATTTGAATTAAATAAATTAGAGTTTTAATATTGAATATGTTTTTATTTATCACATTAATCTTATTTTAAATATTTACAATTTCTTTTTTTTTTTTAATTTATCCTTAAATTTTATTCAATCATATATGTTTCTTTTGGATAAAAGGAAGTTATATTAGTTTATAAATCAAATTAAATTCAATAACTAAATTATCAGTATATTTTAAATAATTTTATTACTTAAACTAGTGTTAATAACAAAATAATATTATTTTTAAAATAATTAACAAAAAGTATACACTAATTTCTTTCCTAATATGATTATATCTTTTAGCAAGATGAATTTTTAAACAAATAGGATATTTCATTATTATATTGCTGAGATGAAGTTTTGGAAAAAATATTTTTTTATTCCAAACATAAATGAAATTTATGTTGTTAATATTCTAAATTAATTAATAAATGATGATAACTCAACCACCATCGAGGACTTACATATTTCTAATGTGGAATCACATGTTATTATTGGATATAATGAGGATGAGAATGAAGATTAGAGGCATATGAGATTTCATTTGATACTTTGGAGTTTGTTTCCGTGATATTATTTATTGTCGTTACTTTATTATATCGCTTTTTGCACTATTTAGCTAGTTAGTTTGCTACTTATTATACGTTGTTCTAGCATTATTTATTTGGCTAAGTTTGTTTATTATTATTATATTGTTTAGACTCAATCATTTTATATATTAATTATTATTATATATTTGAATATTATTTATTTTATTCAAGAATGATGAATTTGTAAAATTATTTTTTTAGCATTTGCCAAGTTAATTCGTGTTTTCGCAGCTCGCATTAGCCGCCGGGTTGGTTGAAAATCAGTTGCTTCTCTTTGTGGGACTCATCAATTTACTAAATATGAGCTTTGTTATTTTGGCATGCACCTTGGTTTGGCGTGCATGACTTCGCATATCCAAGACTGGGTTTGGTGTGCATGACTCTTGGTATTGGTTTGAATCTTCAAGGAAATAAAAGGTTTTTTGCGGGCATTTTTGGGATGATATATCATCTTGGTTGCCTTAAGAAGGCATTTCGCGCTTTGGTTCAAGAAAATTCATTTTCTTTCTTCTCCATTTTGGTGCTACAAAATCAGCAAGTTTGTTCTTTAAGTGAGTAAATGCTTTCTTACTTGATATTCGGGGTTTCGTGGTTTGTTCTGTGAGATTTGGTTCATTTTTTTCGCTATGATTTTCCTCTCGCGGATTTACACCTTGGTGTGCTCTGTAAGGTTTATGCCTTTTCGCCACTCGAAACTCTCGTGATAGTGGAAGAACCTGACTTACCCATTGTCAGGACGTATTCTCGCTATTTCGAGGGAACCACGTAAATCTTGTGTGCTCATTTATTTTATGTTATTTATTTCATATTGCTTCCATTGATTTACACTTGTGGGAAAGCCTATTTTTCCCAACATCCGCACGTGTTACTTGCTTAATTTGGTTCTCGATTCATTATATTTTGTGGTGTGTGAATTATGGACCTAACGTCATGCGATGTTAGTTTCACTGGCAAAATTGGGTGACTTGGAAAACTAAAATAAGACCTTTTGTTTTGTAGATTTAAATGGACCCATAAGTGATATGGCAAACCGGAAAGAAATGAAAGATGACGAGGAAAGCGTTAGATCGAAAGGTCACGATTTATTCTAAGAATGGATCGATGATAGTGTCTTTCATCACGTCTCACGTAGTAACAAGACATGGTCTGGACCAAATCGAGAGTCTTTATGATAGAAAGACGGCCGTGAATAAAGCATTTTATTTCGAAAAGCTTAGAATTTAAATACAGGAGGGTAATTCCTATTGCGCAGCATTGTGAATCGCTGGGTCGCCATGAAAATTACTTTGATGACGAAATGTCATAGTTTTATTACTCAGTTCACTTCCGAAAGTCAACTGTGTCACAAGAGTAACTCGCACCCGATGGAGGGTAATAATGAGTCGTTAATACAAAGAAATTATTGAATCGAAGAGACAAGAAGAAAATCATCGTTCCTTTCTCACCGAGGCACTTCTGTGATGGAAAACCGGGAGAGGCAGGGAGTAAGAGTAGGCTCGCACAACCGGTGATAAATCTAGAGGTCTGCTCAAGCTCGATTTCAAAGAAAGATGTCGAGTGCTATTATTGTCACAAGAAAGGCACATGAAGCTAGAGTGTAGAAAACTCAAGTTCAAGGAGCAAACAAAGTATAAAATTCAAAGAAAAAAACAAATGATACAAATTGTTACCATGGTGAACTCATGATTATCCGTGATGATGCTAGTGTTAATTTGATTGGCCAAGAAACAGATTGGGTAATCGATTCTAGAGCTTCATTTCATGTTACTTCACAGGCTGACTTCTTTACTTCTTACTCACAAGGTGAATTTGGGAATGTCTGTATGGGAAATGAAGATGTGTCAAAAATTGTCGGCATGGGTGACATTTACTTGGAAACAAATATCGATGCAATTGTCGCTTAGAAATGCGAGGTATGTACTAGATATCTCTACTTCAATTTAATCTCCGTTGAAAGTTAGATGATGAAGGCTACAAATAACAATTTCAAGGATGGAAAATGAAGCTCTCCAAAGGTTCTCTAGTGGTAGCAAAGGAAAGAAGACTTGTTCTCTTTACACTATGCAAGAAAAATCAAGTAAGGCGCTCGTGGAACACCTTGCAGAATGACTCCATCCACCGATCTATGGCATAGAAGGCTCGACATATGGGAAAGGAAAAAGGATTGTAAAGCCTTATCCAAGAAAGACGAAGGGGATAAAAGGTAATGTTTCTTTGAAAACTTGTGTTCATTGTTTCCATGGTAAACAAAATAATATCTTTCCGTAGAAACATTGCACTCAGAAAATCTCATATGTTAAAGATTTGGTACATCTCGATGTATGTGGTCCTTTGAAAGTTAGGACACTTGGTGGTGCTTTATACTTTGTCACTTTTATTGATGATCACTCTAGAAAAGTTTGGGCTTATATTAATCGAAAAACTAAAGATCAAGTTCTAGACATGTTTACATTTTCGTGCCAATGTTGAAAGAGAAAACTGCAGACGCTTGAAATGTGTTCCATTCGGATAATGGTGGTGAATATATTAACCATTTGATCAAGATTGCACCAATCAATGTGATCGTGCATGAAAAAGACAAGAAAAAGACACCTCAACGTAACTGGGTTGCGTAGAGAATGAATCGCACTATTCTTGAGAGAGTAAGATGTTTGCTCACATTCTAAATTGCCAAGATCTTTTTTTTAAAGTAGGCAACAGGAGGACAAAGAGCTTGATCTTTATCAATTGCTTCCTTCAGCCTGCTGAATGGTGATGTGCCAGAAAAAGTTTAGATAGGGAAAGAAGTCTCTTATGATAACTTGAGGGTATTCGGCTGCAGAGCTTTTGTTCATATTCTAAAAGATGAGAGGTCCAAGCTTGATCCAAAAGCAAAGCAAAGGTATTTCGGGCTATGGGCATGAAGAATTGCCAAAGTCGTATGATCCAAATGGACAAGAAAGTTGTTAGAATCGAGATGTTGTTTTCGGGAAGATCGACTATCAAGACATTGACAAGCTCAGTCACCTGAGTCTAGTAATCGATGATCTTGTTGACTTAGATCCTTGATCCACCTATTGTCCATGATATTAATGAGGAAGTGCATACCTCATGATGATGCAGTTGAAGATGATGTTGAGCCGTAGATCGAGGGGAGCAACACCTAAGAGTTACTACCACTGCATAATCATGAGATCTACTGTAGAAAAATGTACCATCCAGAAAATATTCTTCAAATGAGTATGTGATGATATCAAATTAGGGTGAGCCAGAGACTTATCAAGAAGTCTTGAAGCATGAGAACAAAATTGAATGGCTTAAGGAAATGAAAGAGGAAATGAAGTCTTTGCATGAGAATCACACCTATGATTTGGTGAAGCCACCTAAAAAGTAGAAAAATTTGAAAAATAAATGGGTGTTCAGACGAAAGAATGATGGGAATAGTTCTCAACCGAGATTCAAGGCACGACTTGTTGTGAAAGATTTTGGTCAGAGGAAGGGAGTTGATTTTGATGAGATATTCTCACCAGTTGTGAAGATGTCCTCTATTCGAACTGTGCTTAGTATAGTCATGTAGTATGAATTTAGAAGTTGAGCAGATTGATGTGAAGACCGCATTTTTGCATGGTGACATAGAAGAGGAAATTTATATGGAGCAACCTGAGGGCTTCATAGATAAGGGTAATGATCAAGCAGTTTGCAACTGGAAGAAGAGTTTGTATGGATCAAGTAAGCACCGAGGTAAACAGGCGTAAAAATTCGATTCTTTCATGACTCACCATGGTATTCAAGAACCACTTTTAATTACTGTGTTTGTGAAGAAATATCCAGATGGTAATTTTATTATTCTCTTGCTTTACGTCGATGATATGCTCATTGTGGGTCAAGACACAAGCAAGATTAGCAAGTTGAAGTCAGAATTGAGCAAGTCCTTTGCCATGAAGGATTTGGGTCCAACAAAGCAAATTCTTAGGATAAGATTTGTTTGTGACAAATCACTTGGGTTAATTTGGTTATCTCAAGAGAATTATATTAAAAAGGTTCTTGAGAGGTTCAATATGGACAAAGCAAAGCTCGAGCATTAGTCCACTTGCAGGCCACTTCAAACTTAGTTCAAGTCAGTGTCCTACAAGTGATGAAGAGAAAAAGGAGATGCAGAAAATTCCCTATGCTTCAGCAGTTCATTCTTTGATGTATGCCATGGTTTGTACTCGACCGGATATTGCTCACGCAGTTGGGGTTGTTAGTCGATTTCTGTCTGATCCGGGGAAAGAACACTGGGCATGTAAGACCCGAGAAATTCTAATTTCTGGAAAAATGGCAAAATCGTAATTTCGATTACAAAGTTGTTAATTTCGGTTAAAAATCCGTAATTTATTCTCTAGATCTTAGATGACTAAACTGGGATTTCACCGCTGGAATCAGTCTAAAAACCTAGTTAGCACGCAAAATTTCAGAGAATTCGAGATACGGAGTTGGCACGTTTTTCGAGGCATCGCGTCGAGCGTTGCAAACGATTTTCGATGCGCATTTAAAATCACATATAACAAGTACTCATGTGCCATAAGTGGCATGAATAGAAAAATGATGGAAATGGACGGCCGAGATAGTATTGAATGTCAAAACTGGAGAAAGAAGGGAATTAATTAATTAATTTGATTTAAGTCACTAAAAGCCAAAATAGTGACTAGTAACTCATCTCCTACAATTTAAAGACAACAAAAAAACGTGAAAGGGGGGAGGACTTACAGTAGCTAAAATGGCGTTTGTTTTAGAGAGAGAGCTTTAAACTTCTCTCTAGATTTGCAAGAGATCGGATCGTCGGCAGTCTTCGGGACAAGAAGGAGAACTACTCTACGCGGAGAGGGCTTCGCGTGGGTACAGGATTTAAGGAGTTTCCTCAAACTCCGAGAGGTAGGAGTTTCTCCTACTTCATGCTTTATTCCCGCTAAGAGACTTTACAAATGTTCAGCCGAATTTGTGCCAAGTATACGCTTGATCGCCCCAAACCTCGGGGACCGACCATGGCGAATTTTTGAACCAAAATGTCGAGCCTCCAGAATCGTGAGGGTCGTTGGATGTTTCATTTCACCAAATTTGTAACAAATCATGTATTGATTGGAATGAGGCCGAAATGGTTGAAAATGCCGGTTCACAGAACCGATGATTTAGAATTTTGGGAATAGTAACCGAGGGTTTCACTATTCCCAAAATGTTGTTTCTACAACATATTGTGGTGAAAAATGCGTATGGTCGAAAGTGGGATTCTGAGTCGACTGCTTATGGTTCATCATTAGCCCAAGTGAGCTAATTTTGATGTTTGAAACAATAATTACATGACATAATTGTGTGATTGGATATTATGTGGATATGTGCATGTTTCATATTTGCATGTGATTAGACTGCATTGAATTGGCATACATGTATTCCATATGCACCGGAACATCCTAGACTATAGGAGTATGCATGAGACGGTCTAAGAGAGAAATGGTTCGAGGGTTGTCTAAAAACTAGAAATGATCTGAGGGTAGTCCATACTTAAATATCAATCGTCTGAGATGGCCCAATTGATATACACTGAGGTAGTCCACATACAATATCAATCGTCTGAGACTCGCCCAATTGATATACATCGTAAAGGTAGTCCACTAAATATAACATCTGAGATGGTCCACAATTTAAAAACATTAGGAGGGCAGTCCACCAATAAAACATAATATTCTACACGAGGCTTAGCGAGTGTGAGGGAGTCTCCGCGGAGGACTCGGATCCGAGTTGGTCATGTGTACATTCATGTAAGTGATCATGCATCATTGAACGCAGCAAGCACTGGGAACATCAGACCGCACTTAGATGGGTGAGTAGCCCACTTAGGGCGATTCCACTCATCGGCATTACCACCCCCGTCGAGGGATATTATTTGGCAGCATGTGAGCGCAAGAGGACCATTGGCCCTAGAGACCGAGGATTAGAAGAAGCCGAGTCACATTCGTCCCGATTTACACATGTATTAGAACTCTATAAGTTTGATATATGTTGTGTAAGAGTAAAAACATATTAACTCTTGTAACTATTGGGTATATAGTTGGATTCATAGTTGGTATGCATATTGAGTATTGTTTACGGCCCAAGCGTCGTATTACTCATGTGATTGATATATCGATTATATTGCACTGCTTGGGGACAAGATATGTATTGTATTTGAGTATAGCCCCGTACAAAGGAGACTCTGCCCGATTTTGTGAAAATGTCCGGCTCACCCGACATTCACGAGTGTTTCCAAGCAGGCGACGGTAGTCAACCAACCCCTGGATCGGTGTCACAACAGACGAGCTTAGGCATACGAATACCTGGGGAGCTGGTTTGGGTATCCAATCACCACTAGCGGCTCACGAGAGCATAGGTATATGAAACCCAGAGATTGAGGGCTCGGGCTTAGCCATAGTCGTAAGAACATCACCACTAGGTGTGGTTCGATGTTGAGTTTAGGTATGAGATTACCTAGGAAATCAAGGGATAAAACTAGGACACTGCATACATGTGTTTGTTATGTTTGTGTGAAAGGATGAAATGATGTGATCATGTTGATCGTATGAATTGCGGTGCATATATGTCGTTGATAGCATAGGAAGAAGAGTGGAGTTTTGGAGTTTAAGGCAGTGTAACCGAACAAAGGAAATAAAATAAATAAATTTTACTAAATTTATTTGGTTTAAGGACAATGAAATTAAATTTTAAATAAATTTTAAAGTGAACTCATAAAATTACTAAGTGTAGAAATTGCAGTGTTTAAGAATCGCATATGGAGTAGCAAGGAGGCTACTGAAATGAAAAAATAATAGAGTATATATATATATATATATATATATATATGAGATGATGTACTATTTTCTAAGGTTTTACCAATTGGAAAACTGAAGAAAACTGAAGAAAATGGAATAAAATAAATTTTTATAAATTTATTGAGTATTCTGGAAAATGAGAAAAAAAAATATATAGGTGTATATTTTTTTTATGTTTTTCCAATAGCTGGAAGAAATGAAAAAAAAAAAAAGGAAAAAAATGTCAAAGCCGAACTCGCGGGCTACTCAAATTTGTACTGCGGACTAAGGGCGCAGACGGCGTCATGCCAGGAGCGCAGCATCGCGCCGGGCGCTGGGCGACCGGGCATGCGCCGCACCGCACGCAGCGCAGGGGCGTGCATGCTGGCAAAGTGAAGGCAGATGAAGCAAGGCCAGGTGCCGGGCCGGCACGGGCGCGCAGTGTGAGCCGGGCGGAGCGTGCAGCGCGCTGGGCGGCGACGCCCGCGGAGCCGCAGGGCGCGCGAGCGACAGCGCCCGTGAGCTAGGGGCGCGAAGGGCACGGCGCAGCGCAGGGCATCGCAGCGCAGCCGCGGCTTCAGAAGTGGGCAGCGCGCGGCACGAGCGAGCGCGGGCGCTGCAAAGTGCGGGCAAAGGGTACGTGAGGTCAGCGGGTGTGGCACAGCGCGAGCGCCAAGCAGCGCGCTGCAGGGGCGCGTGGTCGGCCACATTGGCAATGGGCCGTACTCCTGCACTCAAGATGTTTTCGTCCGATTTGACTCGATATTTTTCCTCGTGAGTCGCATTTCGGACATTGTTCGTGAACCCTGCCTATGAACACTCGTTTCATCAAAGATTTTTTCAAAAAAAAAAAAATATTAAATTAAATAAAAATAAAATAAAATCAACTAAAATTAGACAAAATTTTCGAAAAAAATAAAATTTTCAAAAATGAAATTTTCGAAAATAAAATTTTTGTTGATAAAAATATTTTAAATGCATAATTAATTGCCTTGCATTACTTGTAAATGCAAGGACAATGTGTATACACTGATTTGTGTATGAATAGTGTCTCGTGGTCAGGTTCGAGCCGCAGATACCGCACGAGATCGACTGTCATTTAAATCAGATGGCTAGTAGAGGACGAGGACGCAGAGACGCCCACTGGCACCGGCCAGCACCACCGACATTTGACCAAACCGCCAGATTTGATCGCCAGCCTGCTGAGGCATTAGGTATCGCACGATCGCTTATCGTCAAAGCAGCATACAGTAGTCAGGAGGTCCTAGTAACCCTGAGATTTGTGAGCGCACTCACCGATATCTGGCTGTGGCGAGACCCGATGGTGGTAGACCATTGGTTTATGCGCATCGAGAACGACCGGAGGCCGCGGAGATCACCTCCGATACGACCAGATCGTGCCACAAAGATCTCCGCCAGGGCGAGGTCTCGTACGATGGAGACGGGAGCCAGACTTCAGACTTAGAAGTTATGACATGGGCAGAGTTTCAGGAGTTGTTCATGGGTAAGTATTTTCCAGAGACTGTGAGGCATGCGAAGGCTCGTGGAGTTCCTGTGAGTCGGGCGCAAGGGCGATGACTGGTGATGGACTACGCATAGATTCACGCAGTTAGCCCGACGGTCGATGATTACGTGGCCACTGACTTGGTCAAGGTTAGGAGATTCAAGAATGGGCTGAAGTTGTCCATTCGGGCCAGGATTGTAGGATTTCGCCTACAAGATATGGATTCCATGGTTGGGACAACCCTGACCATAGAGAGAGAGTTGGGCTAGGAGGTCGACCTGGGGAGGAGCTCAGGAAAGGAGTTCTCCCAAGGATTGCGGTGAGAATATGAATGATATGTCGAGTGTGAGTTGTGAGATCCTGAGACTCTACTCACATGGACTTAAGGATCATGGACATGTCGTAGTTCGATGTCATCCTAGTGGGATGGATCAACACACCATGTATCTTATCGTATCAGGAGCACATGGTTACCGCCACACGCTGGACTCCGCATCAGGTGGTACTCAAGGGGACAAACATGATATTTCTCGCCTTCCATATAGTATACGAGTCCGTGTCGTACGCTAGCGTCATTAGTGAGTTCAATTCCTGTAGGACGATGAGAGACCGACTTTAGATCTACCTCGAGTAGTATGGGAGCATGGATGTTTTTCCAACGAAGCTACTGACTACCTCCAGAGGGTAAGAGACTTCAGATCGAAGTCGACACTCCTGGTATTTCACCCATCTCTATGACTCGCATAGGATGGCACCCGCTGAGCTGCAGAACCTCGCAGTCTACCACAAGAGCTAATGACAGTGTTCATTAGACCGAGCACTTCACCACGTGGGCGCTCCCGCTCTATTCCGGGAAGAAGGACAAGACCTTCGATCGCATCGATTATCTGGCGCTTGAACAGGTTACGATCAAGAATTGGTACCCATTACCGAGGATCGACGATTTATTTGATCGGGTCAGAGAGGAGCGAGTCTACTCCAAGATGCACCTTCGACCGGTTACCATCATCACCGAGGCAGATACATATTCCTAAGACAACGCTAGACGCCAAGAAGGGCACTTGAAAGTGTACGGTGATGTTCTTCGGATTGACGCACGCGCCAAATAGCATTCATGGATCTCATGCATAGGATATTCCAACCTTATTTAGATCAGTTTGTCGTAGTCTTCGTGGATGATATCTTGATCTACTCCCAAATGTGGAAAGGAGTAATATATCACTGAGGATCGACATAATCGCTGGAGACCATCAGCCGCACGCCAAGTTCCGCAGCGCGAAGTTCGCTTGGCTGGAGGTGAGATTGGACACGTGGTGTCGCATCGAGTGTCGGGCCGACCAGAGAAGGACGAGGCGCTGATGAGTCGAGAGGCCGGGTCGGCCTTCGAGATACGTAGTTCGATCACGTATTACAGAGATTCATCGAGGATTTCTCCAGATAATGAAGATTCCATGATTAGGTTGGACTTTAAGGATATTAAGTTTGAGGGATGACCGATGCGGGAGGCATTCCGTGAGTTGAAGAGAGACTTACTTCACCTCCCATCTTGATAGTTCCTGACAGGGACGTGGGTCACGCATATTGTGATGCCTCGAGGGCCGAACTGGGATGTGTTTTGATGCAATCCGAGGGTAGTAGCTTATGGTTCCCGCCGGGCCTTGAAGAATCATGAGTGTAATTACTCCCACACACGATATGGAGTTACGCCCGTAGTCTCGCTCGAAGACGGCCACTACTTATACGACTAGGAGTTCGAGGTGTACTCAGACCATAAAAGTCTGAAGTATATTTTCACGCAGCGAGACTTCAACATGAGGCAACGCAGATGGATGGAGTTCCTAGAGGATTATAACTTCACTTTGCATTACCATCTCGGTAAGGCAAATGTGGTGGCTGATGCACTCAATCGGAAGTCACGAGGAGCATCAAGCAGTATAGCTTTCTAGAGTGGCGGATGCTCGAGACCGTGGGACGGGGGCCAGGCTTACAAGACATCGAAAGCGCACTCGTGGTACTGGGAGTTTAGTGGCTACAACTGCCTCTATTGAACAGAGGATTGAGTTCCAGTTGGCAAGATCGCAGAGATAGTGTCCATCGTGACCGAGTAAATGTGCACGTGACGCAGGGAATGACCACTTCATACAGATGGTTAGTCTTCGATATAGGGACTCGGCAAGGGGTTCCCAATGACCGATTCGAGAGAGGAGATTCTCAGTGAGTTTCACCGCCTCGATTCTCCGCAGATCCAGTGGCACGAAGATGTACCAGATTCGCCGCCGCATTTCACGCGCGGATGAAGAGACGTAGGGACTTTGTCTCGACGATGTCTCACATGCCATTATGCTAAGGCCGAAAGACTACCGTAGCCAGTTACTTCACCATCGAGGTGGCCGAGTGGAAGTGGGAGCACGCCACGATGGACTTTGTGACCCACTCTGCCACGACGCACAGGCTACGACGCGTATGGTGATAGTGGACCCGCTCACGGTCGCACATTTTCAGGCCGCGGCGACGACCTTCACTCGAGAGACTCGTCGCTATACATTCGAGAGATAAATCCATTACATAGAGTACCGCATCCATAGTGCTCCGATAGGACCCGAGGTTTACGTCACACTTTCGAAGAGTTTCAAAAGGCTACGGGCACACCTGCTAACTATGAGTATTGCCTCCACCCTCGTACGTGATGGTCACCGAGAGGACTATACAGATAGAGGACATGCCACGAGCATGCATCCCGATCATAAGGCAAATGAGGAGCATTTGCCCTTAGTGGAATTCCGCCACAACAACAGCTTATCGTGTGAGTATACAGATGGCACCGCATGAGGCAATCAGACATGGGAGGCCACATGGTGTCACCATTATGTTGGACCGAGGTGGAGAGAGCTCCATCAATCGGTCCTTATTTGATTAAAGACACCTCCGGTGAAGGTGAAGCTTGATACGACAAGGCCTTCACTACTTAGAGCCAGGCAGTAAGAGCCATGCGGATGTGCGACGCCTACCCTAGAGTTCGAGGTCAGGATCACGCCTTTCAAGGTGATGCCTAAGAGGGAGTGGTCGTTCGCGAAGTACGGGAAGTTATCGCCGAGGTTCATCGACCTTCGAGATACTCGCCGAGGGTAAGACCGCTATGGGCATCGTTAGCATTACCGCCCAAAGATGTCGTGTCCACGAGGTGTTTCAAGTCTCCATGTTCAAAATATACCCAGATCCATCTCATGTGGTGGATCGGGGCATCGAGGTCGACACTCGATGAGACCTTCGAGGAGGACCAAGGCGCATCGTTGATACCGTGATCGCGTTTCTATGGACGCAAGACCGTGAGACTATTGAAGGTACTATGGAGGCATTATGGAGTGGAGGAGTCCACGTGGGAGCGCAAGGACACGATGCGGGCAACCTATCCCTTCTTGTTTAGGGATGAAGGTACGTGGTTTAGTCATTTAAGATTTAAATGACTGTTTACATGCATGGTAGAGTACACGTTGCATATGCATGTGAGTGATTGTAATTGTTCAGAATTTCGGGACGAAATTCCTTTCGAGGAGGGGAGAATAGAAAAACCCAGAAATTCCAATTTCTCGAAAAGGGCAAAATCGTAATCGACACAGTTGTTAATTTTTAAAAACCGTAATTTATTCTCTAGATCTTAGATGACGAAACGGATTTCACCGTTGGAATCGTCTCAAAAAACCTAGTTACACGCAAAATTTCGTAGAATTCGAGACGCTTCTGAGTTGGCACGCTTTCGAGGCATCGCGCTCGGTGGAAAAAAGTCAGAAACCATTTTCGATGCTACGAAAATCACATATAACAAGTACTCATGTGTCATAAGTGGCATGAGTAGAAAAATGATGGAAATGGACGGTCGAGATAGTGCCGAATGTCAAAACTGGAGAAAGAAGAGAATTAATTAATTAATTTGATTTAAGTCACTAAAAGCCAAAATAGGGACTAGTAACTCGTCTCCTACAATTTAAAGACAACAAAAAAACGTGAAAGGGGGGAGGACTTCCAAAGAGCTAAATGGCGTTTGTTTTGTAGAGAGCTTTAAACTTCTCTCTAGATTTGCAAGAGATCGACGTCTGCAGCCGACAAGAAGGAGAATCAGTTTACGCGGAGAGGGCTTCAAGGTGAGGCCTGTATTTGGGTGGAGTTCTCAAACTCCGAGAGGTAAGGGTTTCTCCCACGGCGTTTTATTCCCGCCGAAGTACTTTACAAATGTTTGAGTCGAATGAGGCCGCGAGTCGCTTTGATCGGTCCCAAACTCGGGACCGAATTGATATGAATTTTTGAAACTAAAATGCCGAGCCCAGAATCGTGAGGGCTGTCAGGGGTGTTTCCTCTATTTCACTAAATTTGTAACAAATCATGTATTGGATTGAATGAGGTCGGAAATGGCTGGAAATGCGGGTTCACAAGGTGAACCGATGATTTAGAATTTTTGGGAATAGTAACCCGAGGGTTTCACTATTCCCGAAATGTTGTTCTACAAATATATTTTCGTGTGAAATGCGTATGGCCTAAGTGATTCGAGCCGAATTGCTCGATTTTGGATCATTAGCCCAAGTGGAGCTAATTTTGATGTTTGAAACGATAATTACATGACATAATTGTGTGATTGGATATTATGGATATATGCATGTTTACATATTTGTATGATTAGACTGTATTGAATTGGCATAATATGTATTCCATATGCACTGAACATCCTAGGACTATAGGAGTTAGTGCATGAGACGAGTCTAGAGAAAAAATGGCTCCTGAGGGCTGTTCAAAACTAGAAATGATTGGAGGGTAGTCCATACTTAAAATATCAATCGTCGGATACGGCCCAATTGATATACATCGGAGGGTAGTCCACATACAATATCAATCGTCGGAGACGGCCCAATTGATATACATCGAAAGGTAGTCCACTAAATATAACATCGAAGATGGTCCACAATTTAAAACATCGGAGGGTAGTCCACCAATAAAACATAATATTCTCATACGAGGCTTAGGCGAGTGTGAGGGAGTCGCGAGACTCGGATCCGAGTCGTCATGTAGACATTCAAGTAGGATCATGCATTTGCTCGAATAAAGCACTCGGGAACATTGCAATCGCACTTAGATGGTGAGTAGCCCAATTTAGGGCGATTCCACCATCGAAGCATTAGCTCACCCCGCTTATGATATTATTTGGCAAGACAAGGAAATATGGAGGGACGGTTCGCCCCAGAGACCGGAGGATTAGAAGAAAGCCGAGTTGTGGTCGGTTCCCGATTTACACATGTATAGAACTCTATGTTTGATATATGTCAGGTAAGAGTAAAACATATTAACTTGTAACTTATTGGGTATATAGTTGATTCATAGTTGGTATGTATATTGAGTATTGTTTATGGGCCCAAGTGGCCAGATATCATGTGATTGGATATATTGAATATATTGGACTGCTTGGGACAAGATATGCAGGTATTGTATTTGGGGTAGAGCTCCTCAGACAAAGCAGATCGCCATTTTCGTGAAAATGTCGGTCACCCGACATTCACGAAAGTGTCACCGGGTTGACGGGTAGTCACCACCCCGGGATCGGAGGCAATACAGTATGCCAGTTGAAATGGACTCGAGGTATCTTCAGTGGCACTTCAAAGATGAGTTTGTGTTTTGCAAAGGCAAGCCTATTCTTAATGGGTTCACAGATTCTGATATGGCTGGTGATATTGATAGTCAAAAATCTACTGCCATTTGATTACTTTGTGGGGAGCAAAGGGCATGGCAATCAAGATTACGAATGTGTCGCTTCCTCTCCACTACATGTCGGTCTATCGCCATCACAAAAAGCTTGCAAAGAATTAATGGTCAAGAAATTTTACAAGAGTCGGGGTTTGAAACAAGAAAGGTATGTCCTTCTATCAGGATAGTCGCAGGCAATCCACTTGAGTAAAAATTCTTATTTCATTCGAGATCGAAACACATTGATGTTAGATATCATTGGATTCGTGATGTCTTGAATGATAAGTTGTCGCAACTTGAAAAAGTTCACATTGATGAGAACACTTCGGATATGTCGACTAAGGCATTGACTAAGGACAAGCATGAGAAGTGTCGATTTGGCGGGAATGGTCGGACCCCCACATAAGTCGGAGGGGAGAATTGTTGGCTTCTCCTTGTGGGACCCATCAATTTACTAAATATGGTTTTGCTATTTTGGCATGCATCTTGGTTTATAAGGTATGACTCTTGGTGCATAGCTAAGACTTGTCTGTGTGCATGACTCTTGGTATTGGTTTGAATCTTCAAGGGGAAATAAAAGGTTTTGGCATTTTTTTGGGATGATATATCATCTTAAGGCTCGCAAGAAGGCATTCTGGGCGCCTTTGGTTCAAGAAAATTCAGTCTTCTTCTCCATTTTGGTGCTATAAAATCAGCAAGTTTTTTCTTCAAGTGAGTAGCGTTTCTTTACTTGATATTTGGGGTTTCTTGTGGTTTGTTCTTGGAGATTTGGTTCATTTTTTTTTTGTGAGGTATTTTCCTCTTATGATTTACACCTTGGTGTGTTTGTAAGGCTTTTGTCTTTTTTGGCTACTTTGTAAACTCTTTTGGTGATAGTGGAAGAAACTGACCTACCGGTCGTTGTGGATGTACCTCAAGTTATTTGAGGGAACCACGTAAATCTTGTGTGCTCATTTATTTTATGTTATTTATTTCATATTGCTTCCATTGATTTATACTTGTGGGAAAGCCTATTTTTCCCAACAAAAACTAGCACGAATAGAAATGGGTCAAATTAGCCCTACCCGTTTTGACCCGTAGCTAGAATGGGCTAGCCCGAAATGGATTGTGTTAACCTGTTTACCAGCTCTACTAGGAACCATTTCAAGTTCTCTTACCTTAACTTTTTAGAAATTTTTCTTGAATTAAAATATAGGTCACATGCTCCTCCCAACCTACTAGTCGTGTTCATCTCTTTTTGCCAGAATGGAGGATTCCCGACGCCCAACGCCACCTATTTCTTCTTTTCTATCAGCAGCTGTATTCTCACCACACTTCTATGTATTCTCAGCCCACCACATTAAGGACTAGTTATATTCTCACGAGTGAGATACAACACTCGAGGAGCAAGGTACAATACATTGTAGTAGATTATAAATACCAATTTTTTTTCTTCTTAAAATCAAAATATAATCTTTTATTCTGTTATTTGAAGCTATAACTCTCATTCCTTGGGTTCGTGGTGTTCTAGAGAAAGAGGTGTTCATCATTGAAAGAATGAAAATTTATAGGAAGACTTTGAGCGAGCCCATTTTTCTCACTTGATTGTTCCATTTATTGGATCAAGCTTACCTGTGTACACGATTTGAGAGAAAGAGACATTAGTTTCCTACATTTCGCAATTACTAAAGATAATAAATCTTTGTTAATGTCACAATTCAAGCATTATAGTTAGTTGCTCATTAAATTAAGGCGTATTTTGTTTTTCCTGTAGACCATAAACGTGTTTTTGGCGTCATACAATCCTCTTGGTAGAGATCACATCTCCGCCACAATTAGTTGGACTACCGAAGCGTTGGAAAAAGAATTTCAATGCGAACTATGTACAAAATTATATTTGAACATATCATTCTTGAACATTTCAATGAGAACACATATGACAAAAGTATTTGGTTATGTTTATTACTAATTTATGTTTATTACGCAATGGCAATACCGAACATGGCAGCACCGACCATTTCTATTGATTTTTAATTACATGATTCAATAAATTTATATGTGACGGATAATAATTAAAAATAATATTTTAAGATGGAAAATTTGTGATAATTTGAAAACAACTATAGCATTTTTTTGGATTGAATGGAGTGGAATTCATAGTATAATTGCACTAAGAATTTTTTCTTTAGCAACCAAACACCAAACTGAAAAAAAAAATACAATTTATCTTGCACATGCATTTTATAACAATAATTTCCACCAAAATTTCCATTTATAACTCCAAAAATGTAGTCCGTCCTTAGAATAACTAAATGTATTTTCTTGATTTGCTATTGAATGCATGGGGGCAGCAAAAAATTAATCCCAATAAATACTAACTCCAATAGCAAAAAGAATTTGCTATTATAAACTTGAAATTTGAACAATGGAAAAATCACCAATATTCCATATGAACAAATATTTTGAACCTCATGTACCGAACTTACCAATCAATGCCTACTAATGACAATTTGGAGATTGAAAATCACGATTCCAGAAATATTTTTTATAGGCAACGATAAGATTTTATGAACAAGCACCAAAGGAACAGCAGAAGTACAAAGAAGAAAAGAGAGAACACAAAAAACAACTTTCCCTCAAGAACCCAAACAATTTGGACATGGTCAGATGTTTATAGTAAATTTAAATTCATCCAAAATGGTGATGCATCAAAATGGATAGATACTGGTATTCAGGATAATCTGAGATTTGACAAAGGGATCAGCACTATCACATTTGTATGGTGAACTGAAGTATAGCCCAAATGTCAGTGCTATCAATGATTTCTCTACTCATAAAAAATAAAACTGTAAATTTTTCCGTTGTGGGCAGAGTAGCTAAGTAACAGCATGACTTAATTAATTAGAACATGACACCCTTGTTGCATTCTTATTCACTTATCAAAAAACAATCCCTAACATGTTTTCACGGTACACATATAATTTTTTTCCATCTGTTATGGAAAAATAAATGAAAGATATTGTACAAATCAGACTAATCCGTAACATGCTGGTCCCTGACCAAGTAAATCCATACAATCCATAAAATCAGTTATATATAAAAATATTCAAAGTTATAAGGAATTTTACAATTTATTAATATTGAACATGTCTTCATGTTCTATCTTTTTGGTGATCAGATTCAGGGAGCTTTTATATTTTTCTATTATGTAACAATCCCAATAGATAAGGATCCTCAATTTAGCCAAAAGGTTGTAAGCAGAAACCCACAGACGCAGTTAAACGTATAGAACAGTACAGTTTAAACGTAAAAATGGTGAGCATTTTTCCGAACAACTTTTCCCAAATAGGTCATATCAACATAAAACTAGGGGTGATAATTCATATTAATGGGTCATGTTTGTGTCGTGTCTAATTATGAGTACTCATCAACATTGATCAACCCAAACACGACACAAATAATAAATCGTTGGGAGAATTAGACAAAATCATGCATGAACTGAAAATAATACATAACTATTTTTTCTGGTAATCATTGCGGTGAAAATAATTGTACATCAAATACCAAACATTGGGGGAATGCAATTTACTTGCAAAATCAATTTAGTACATATTTTTTTGTAGAAAGAATAAAAAAGAGGAATTGGGGGAATAATTCTTTGTGATTTTCATTGATCCATCACATACATATACAAAGGGTTAGGCTATACAATAGGTAAGCCAAACAACCCTCCTTAATTTATTACAACTCTATAAAGCATGCCTTCTCTAACTAGTTACAATCAAAATGTAAAGTTGATACATGTTCTAACACTTTTAAATTAGGACACTAATTTGGAGAAGCAGCCTTCTTCAAATGTTCTCACATTTCAAGGTCCCATAAGTTGGCACTAAACATTTTTCTTAATGAAAACAAGAATATAGAATCTTTGAAAACAAAAGAAGCATTACCATTCATTCTATAGCATAGATATATATATATATATATATATATGTTGCCATAAATTGATTTAAAGGTTCTCTCTAAGAATTCTATTGGAAGAATAGATGTTTGAAATCAAAAGCCAAATCAAATCAAAAGCCCAATAATCTGCTTAGCCATCCTCATAAGACCTCGCCTTGAGGCTTGAACATGATAGCACATAACCTTTTTCACATGTTAAAACTAGATGTCTGAAACCATTCATTACAAGAAGAAGAAAAAAAATCATCCAAATCCCTTTTCACATTGATAAAACTACCTCATCTTTCTTATTGGAAATCTCTAATATTATTTGATGGATCCTTATCATCCACATGAAGGATATAGTGTTACTAGACGAGTTGAAAAATTGATTCATTGGATTCTTCCCATTAATGGTATATTCAAATTTAAACTTTGATAGTTCAGGGATTCATAATACAAGTGTTTTAAGATAAATATAGAACTCAATGTTATTATTAAAAATGGTCAGCTTGTAGACATATAAACAATTCCTCAATTATTATTCCTAAATGCATGACTAACATATATATATTTTGATTGTCAAGAATAATAGTTTTTTGAACTTAGAGATTGAAGGTGACTTCAGCAATTGTTAAAAGATGTTAATATAAATATTAATATCCTTACGGAGGATATTTGAAGTTGACTCTGATCTTAAATATTTATATATGCAGACATGTCTATAGAGAAAACATATAAAATTGCTGGGATTGCTTAGCAAAAAAGACATTATTAGTATTTTGAACTATACTGAAGTGTCCCACTTTCTCAAGAGATGATTAATATAGTTTTGGAAGATTATTGTGGTTCTTTCCAATCAGAAATGCAGACTTCTCACATGTAATCCGATGCCGACATGTAAACGGTCAAGATTTACCCCAGCCTGTAAGAGCGGTGTGGGTCGTGCCATGTCCGTATCTTCCATAAAGTTTCAAACTAAAGCCCGTCATTAGGCCCGTAATATGGAATTGAAAGGACAGGAGAGCCCATACAAGGCCAGTCAAACTATATCTCTACGAATAACGGATGATAGAATATTCCTTATGAATGGTGACTTGAACAAATATTTGAAAACTGTCTACAGTAACTGCAAAATGATGGAAACTAATGTCTCTTTCTTTTAAATCATGAACATAGGCAACGCGATCAAGCAACGGAATAATGAAATGAAAACCGAGGTCGCCTCACGCTTCCTATAAATTTGCTTTCTTTCGATGATGAGCACTACTTTCTTGAACCACCACGAACCCAAAGAATGATGATTTGCGGCTTCAAATATCGGAATAAAAATTATATTTCAATTTTTTAAGAATAAAAAAATTGGTATTTATAATAGACGTTGCAATGTATTGTACCTCCCGCCTTCCAAGTACCAAACGGCTCGCCGCTAATGTGGTGGCCTGAGAATACACACACATGGTGTCGTGGAGAATAATGACGCCCAGTGAAAGAAAATGAGGCATTGGGCGTTGGGGGAATCCTTCATTCTAATCATAAAGAGATGAACACGACCAGTAGGTTGGAAGGGAGATGTGACCTATATTTCAATTCAAGAAAGAAACTTAAAAGTTGAGGTAAATTTAACTTGAAATGGTTCCAATGAGGACAACTCTATGTATCCTACGAAAACTTAAATTATTATAAAACCCTTCTTCTCCCACTCCGTACAAGCAACCTTTTAGGTTGTCCTACACGCCTTGAAATTATTAAAACTCAAGGATGAGTTTTTTTTCAAGTACATGAATAGTACATGATAACAGTATGTGAAAACAGTACATGATGACAGTACATGATAACAGTACATGAAAATAAAACATAACAAATGGTATAATATATAACCATGAAAGTAAGATATGTATACGAATATGACATGCATTTAATAGGACATAATATGCGAACCATTAGAAAGATAATAGATCAAAATGATAAGTACTAGAATAAGAAATAAATGATATGAAAGGTTATATGTCAAAACGTCACATGATATGTATTATATGAAAATGATAAGATAAGTGTATTTGTTGAGACGATCATAGTTATCGGGTCGTCCCAGATATGTTTCCTACTGCTTAAAGCTTAAAGATAAGTTTTTAACTGTGCATGTATGTAAGATAAGGATAGAGGACAAGACATCCCACATCGCCAGAAAGAAATTCAGCCAGTAGATAAAAGGCCACGCACCGCTTCCGCAATCTCGTATTGCATAGGTATAAGTTTTGTATATTGAGAAGCAATGGGACTTAGCGATAAATATGAATACCACTACTGGTACTTATAATGTAAATGTAAGTGTTTTTTTTATTTGTGAAAAGGTATAGGTTAAAGAGCCCTGGTTCAACACAAAGATCGTTGTTCCATCGCTCCCCAAAGGGTGGGGGCGGATAATTGCTCATGTGGCTTCAACTGTCTACACGCATAAGCCACCACTTTCCCATCTTGCATCAATACGCATCCCAAATCAATGCCTGAAGCATCACTATACAAGGTATACTCTTTTCCCGGCGAGGCTCGTGTCACATCGGTGCTTCCAACCAAGCATTCCTTTCAATTGTTCAAAAAACTATTCGACATTTTTCCGTCCACTCACAAACTTTATTCCTTTCTCGAGTAACTTGGGTGAGCGAGAATCTATGATGCAGTGCCTTCACAAATCTTCTATAATAACCCCGCTAGGGCCTAGAAACTTCTCACCCGATTACATTTCGAGGTGGTTTCCACCACTCTACTCAATCTTTGTAGGGTCAACTTTTATACCTTCCGCTGACACAATATGGCCTAAGAAGGAAACTTCCTTTAGCCAAAATTCACATTTGCTGAGCTTAGCATATAACTTCTTTTCTCTTAGTGTCTGCAGGACTAATTTCAGATGTTGTTCATGTTCCCATTCCCATCACACCAGATGTCATCAATAAAGACCACTACAACCGATCCACATAGTGGTCGGAATATCCTATTCACAAATCCATGAATGCCGCCGGCAGATTAGTCAACCCAAATGGCATTACCAAAACTCATAATGACCATATCTGCTCTAAATGCAATGACACATTTACTCCTTACTCAACTGATAATATCCAGATCGTAGGTCGATCTTCGAAAAGGCACCCGCTCCTTTCAACTGATCAAAAAGATCTTCAAATCTCGGCAATGGGTACTTGTTTTTCAATGTCACCTTATTGAGCTGCCGATAATCGATGCACATCCGTAGAGTGTCATCTTTCTTTTTCACAAATAAAACAGGTGCACCCCAAGGCGAAACACTGGGTCGTACAAACCCTTTATCTAAAAGCTTCAGAGCTGAACCCGTAACTCCTTCAACTCTGCTGGAGCCATCCTATAAGGTGCCCTAGACACAGGGGCTGTTCCTGGCACAATTTCTATGGATAAGTCCACCTCCCTCTCAAGGGAATACTCCGTAAATCCTTCGTGGAATACATTTGAAATTCCCTTACCATCGGAATCGCTTTCCACGTCAACTTGATCTCTCGAGTCATCAAGGCTAAGAATGCCTCATATCCTTTCTTTATAAATCTCCTCGTCGCATGGTCGGTGATCACATTAGACATTACGCTAGATCTAATGCCCTGTATTATCACCTCGGACTGATCAAAGCATCTTAACACTATTGTCTTTTGTCCACAATCAACTACGGCGCGGTGTTTAGTCAACCAATCCATTTCCAGAATCAAGTCAAACTCTCGGAATGGTAAGGTTATCAAATCAGCAAGAAACTCTCTTGCTTGTATAACAACGGGGCAATTTCTATACACGCTATTCACACTAACGCTGTGCCCCAATGGACTAGTCACATGCATGTCATATGTTAATTTCTCCATCGCTGGTACTTTGTCAAATACATGCTCCATGCACACATATGAATGAGTAGATCCAGGATCAATCAATGCATGCATCTCAATATCATAAAAATATACCAAATTTATAACCTCAAGAGCATCCTAATTCTCAAGAGCCTTCATAGCATATGTCGGTGCCGGTGTCAGAGGCATAGGACGATCCACTCGTTCCTGAAACTATGCCTCTCGTCCTTAGGCTGAGATGGGGCCACTACGAATTCCCCTACTCTCGATCACAGTCTAAAGTGGTGTCGCCGATCTTCCTTGGCCACTTCTATTATCCTCGAATTTCGGGACACTGTATATCAAATTCTTAAGGCTTCCACATCGGAACACCTCCCGTTACTAGCCTCGTAAACACCGAATGTTGTTCCAGGCAACGGTGCACCCGGATTTCTCCCGTCCAATCAAGCACCTCGCCCGCACTAGATAATGTCGCACTCCCTGCCTCTACCACACGAACCTCGCACTAACCCTGGGCCGAACATTCTAGCCTCTTACCGTAAGAGTGAGGAGGCTCTTTTGAGAACTTCTTTGAGACTTTTTCTTTGTCGCTAGTTTTGGGGCCTCCATTTTCATTGCGCTGACTAATCGATAAAGTTCACTCCGTTATAGGTCACTGTGTGCTAAGTACCCTCGATGGAATCGTAGTCCATCTTCAAATTGCCTACACCAAATGCCCTGAGGATCGCTTCCTATGCATATTTGCCAGATCGCTTGAACTTTTTCATACTTAGCCATAGATAAAGCCCTTTGCTTCATATTCAAAGAACCTGCTTTCCACTGACTTCATACAAAATCAGAACATACTTCGGGCCTAAACTCTGGACAAAGAATTCATGTCATGGGATTTTGGAATCCCTAGGCTTGAAAGCACCCGCGCTTCCACCACAATCATATGTCTCACCCCCGCAATAGTGAGACCGCACATGATGCCTCTGCTCAGAGGGCATCTAACCTCTTCCACCCTTTCTAGCTTTTCTAACTGCACTTCGCTTTCTACGACTCTTCCATGCTCGACCCATGGAATTCCTCTACTTTATGTATTCTCACTGTGTCTATTGGAGCTTTAGGAGCGGTTAATCTATCCAATACCCGAGCCATGTCCTGCGATATTCTCAGCAAGGCTTCCATGGGCTCATTAGGTACATTACCGGGCTACTAAACCGATAACTGTCTTCGTTAACACTCTTAGTAGCTTCTTCAGGACGATCCATCTATACAAAACACGAGGACATCCACATCAAAGGTCAACACATTACTTAACATATGCATGTTTATCTTCTACTATATTTAGAAGGTTTACAACTTATTCAGAAATGCCTAAACCTAGGCTCTGATACCACTAACTTGTGATGCCCCTAACTCAGCACCCGGTGTTAAGCGAGGGTGTCATTTTTTTTTTTGGTTACTATAAACTTATAAACTTTAAGCTTGTTCATTCATATAATGTGCTAAACATGACCCTAGGCTATATTCAGAGTAAATGACATAAAATATATACAAGCTCCATATATGAAAGTGTTCAATATTTACAATATTTACATTGTTTACAAAAGAAACAAAATACATATACATTAGACCAAAAGGTCTTCTCCAAGAGGGCTCCCAGCGATGTGTGTCCTTCGACCGCGATGATTGTCCTCGTCTCTCCGTTTCCTCTTCCTCGTACCTACAAGGATGAAACACCCCGTGCTAAGCTTATAGCTTAGTGGGAAATCATACTCATGGACGAACTCTAATAAGAAATAATACATCTTTACACATATACATATACATATAACATATCATATACTTATTTAGATTCCATACTTGTCATATACACATGCTTATATATGTTTCATACCTATAATTTACACATGCTTATGCATTCTTATACTTTCTTATCATATCATATTTCATTTCATGTCATTTACATTTTTCTTCTTATTCTTGTCAACATGTACTTGTCACTATTTACATATCATCACATAGCAATGTTATGCTTCTCATATCATGTCATATATCATATACATTTCATTTCCATAGATACTATTATTCGCTTTTGTGTTTCATGTCTCAGAAAAATCTTAGAAGTGGATAAAGGAAACTATAAGGGCTCAAGGCGCCGTACTCAATCGTGCACGGGGGGGCAATGGTCTATAAAGGTCCGACATGTCAAGCATCATCAGATGAGACAACACCATCTATAAGGGCCTCAAGCGCCGCACGACCCCAAACTAGTGGTCAACCGACAAGATGCTAGCGTGACTCTGTTTTTCCCTAATAAAGATGCCCATCTATCCCTCTACCAAAGTTCTAAGCAAACAATCCACGTGTATTTTATGTTCGGGTGACATATCTCTATATTCCCGAATGATTATTGTCATCCCAGAATCATATATGCAATATTTTCACTCATTTATTCAGATTCAAGATATTTCATATTTCATTATATGCATGAATAACTATGGTTACCATGTATTTTTATGAACTATTTACTATCATTCCAATATCAAGCTATATATGGATGGATTCTAGACTTAAAGGTCTTTCCATGAAGTCCAAGAACATCCAAAACAGAGTTCGGACGAAGAAGTTATGACTGTTCGAAGTTGGAGGTCACACATGACTAGCCAATCCTAGCCAGCCAGTAGCTCTAGAAAAACCTAGATTTTAGTAGGGTTATGTTTACCTACTGTCCTCCACGGGTATATGGTTGGAATCTTGACTCAATGGGCTTTCCATAGAGTCCAAGAACACTCCAAAATGCAGTTCGAACAAAACAGTTATGTCGTCAAGTCGAGGTTTGAAGGCTGTAGGGCTACGCAATTGCGTGGAAACCCACGCAATTGCGAACCCGAGGGTTGCAAATTTGAGCCCAACCACGCAATAGCGTGGCTTCCACGCACCGACGTGCTAGAGAGCTCCTTGCCAGCTTCGGTACACTCCAATTTTTAACCCGAAACCATCCTGGAACAACCCTTGTCCACCAACTACAATATCCTCCCAATTGAGGCCACAAAACATGCCCTAAACACGGCACCAAACATGCCAAAAACACTAAAACCATCCTACAATCAATCCCAAAATCACCCCCAAAAGTAGGAATAAAACCCAAAATTCAAAATCCATACAAATTTCACACCAAAGCATAACCTCCATACAAGTTCTCTACACAAACCTTAGTAAGTTCCATATTAAAGTCTAACAAAGTCCATACAAAATCCATTAATTAATCAATAAAAACCCATACTTCCATACTAAAATCTTATTTCCATACCCAAACCACAGTATTAATTCCATACTTTCCATACCTTTGATCTTCAACTCCTCTTCCTTCTCTTCTTCTTCTTCTTTCTTCTTCTTCTTCTTTCTCTTCTTCTTCTTCTTTCTTTTTCTCCTATTCTTTTGTTCTCCACCAAAGACCAAAAGATATTTTTGGCTTTGATCCTATCCTTATTTATTGATTTTACTTTTCTTTATTGACACTTTGGTCCTCATCTTCATTTATTTGCAATTCTACTTATTCAAATTTACTTTGGCCTATGAACTTATTAAATTATGATCTGGTCCTAAATTTATGAACGCATCAATTTAATTGTTTTGTATAAATTCCGGAGCTAAATTTTCTTTTTAGCATTATTTTATCCTGGAAAAATATACATTTACTTTTATTATACCCAAAACATGTTATAAAACTATCAGAGTATAATTTGAGGTGTTACATGTTATATAAGTTAACGGGTTTATAGCTTCCTATATTTCAGGACACCCTTTCCGACATGAGGGATCGGGCTGGGGCGCCACACTCAAATTATGAACTATTCAGATATTCATAAGGATTTTCCTCATCCAACCATTATTTCCTCTTCAAGGATGAAACATTTCTGATATTATTTTGTCCATAGTTAGCTTGAAATCCTTTTCATCATCGCTTGTAGCCCAACCGATTGTGGCAGATATGATCTCTACTAGCGCCATGATGCCAAAAACGCATCATTGGTCTGCAGGAAATAGTAAAATACTTTAAAATATAAATGGGCAATCAAATATGATAAAATGATTTTATGCAAAGATTAGAAATACCTTTACTTGAATGGTGACTTGAACAAATATTTGAAAACTGTCTACAGTAACTGCAAAATGATGGAAACTATTGTCTCTTTCTTTTAAATCATGAACATAGGCAACGCGATCAAGCAACGGAATAATGAAATGAAAACCGAGGTCGCTCAATGTCTTCCTATAAATTTGCTTTCTTTCGATGATGAGCACTACTTTCTCTTGAACCACCACGAACCCAAAGAATGATGATTTGCGGCTTCAAATATCGGAATAAAAAAATTATATTTCAATTTTAAGAATAAAAAAAATTGGTATTTATAATAGACGTTGCAATGCATTGTACCTCATTCTCCAAGTACTGTAACGGCTCGCCGCTAATGTGGTGGCCTGAGAATACACACACATGGTGTCGTGGAGAACACTGCCCAGTGAAAGAAAAATGAGGCATTGGGCGTTGGGGGAACTTTTCCATTCTAATCATAAAGAGATGAACACTGGGCCAGTAGGTTGAAGGAGCATGTGACCTATATTTCAATTCAAGAAAGAAACTTTTCAAAAGTTGAGGTAACAGAACTTGAAATGGTTCCAATGAGGACAACCCTATGTATCCTACGAAAACTTAAATTATAAAAACCCTTCTTCTCCCACCTCGCATGTAAGCAACCTTTTTAGGGTTGTCCTACATCAGCTTTGAAATTATTAAAACTCGAGGATGAGTTTTTTTTCAAGTCGAGGAATTTTTAACATATACATAAAAAAAGAGAATTTTTATTAGTTGGAATTAGAGTCAAATTAGGGTTGGTAGTTTGAGTCAAATTATGATTATTAGTTAAAAAGGAATTTCAATTTAAATTAGGATTATCATTTAGAGTGAAATTATGATTCTTTTTGTTAGATTCAAAGTAGGATTTGAGTCATAAAAGGTTATTAGAATTTTAGTACATTTAGGATTTCTTAGGGCTATTTTTTGGAGTAATAATATTTTATCTTTTGCAATCTTTGCAACTTTCAATGGTGAGATTCCATTGAATCTCAATAATGAGATTCCATTGGCTTTCTAGGTGAGACTTCTAGAAGACCTTAGTGAGATTCAAAGGTTTCTAACTATCCCCTACGATATATTCTTTCTATTTTTATGATCTAATTTTCCCTATCACATCTTTTTCTTTTTCTATTTTGATTTTACTCTTGTTCATTTTCCTTAAACCTTAAATTATAAAAACCTTTCTTCACCCACCTCACATGTAAGCAACCTTTCTAGGGTTGTCCTACATCAGGCTACCATCCAAAGCTCCCTAGTCCTCTTCCTAATAGGGAACCCACCCCAGCTGAATAACATGTCCTTAACGAAGTATGGATAGACCCTTGGAATGGAGATAAGACAAGCCCATAAATCCCAAACCATAGGGCAATGAACAAAGAGGTGGTTCAAATTCTCTTTAGCATTACCACACAAGGGGGCACTTGCTTGCCAAATGAAAACCCTTCTTCTTTAATTGCTCCATGGTTAGGATTTTCCCCCACCAAGCTTCCCAAACAAAGAACCTCACTTTTGGGGGCACGCAACTATTCTAGAGCAAATTCAAGGGCACTACTATCTCCTCACCGAAGGGCAGTGAAGCAGTTTGTGGTCCAGATCTTCTTTAGCATTACCACACAAAGGGCACCTGTTAGCCAATTGGAAGCCCTTCCTTTTAATTTGCTCCATAGTTAAAAAATTTTCCCACCAAACTTCTTAGGCAAAGAAGTTCACTTTTGACGAAACACAACTATTCTAGAGTCGATTCATAGGAACTGTTCTAACACTCCTGCATCATAGGAAGTTCACTTACGCTTTTTTTTTTTTTTTTTTTTTTCTCTCCGTGATGTCTAATACTGAGTAAGAAAATTGGAACTAAAGTATTAAAATTCAAATCCTTCGCTGCTTTGTATTACCTTCCATATTTTATATTTACTTTATGGACCCACTTTAAGATGCTACTTGCCTTGGTGATTAGATATTTGTTATTTGATTCTGTTTTCAAAAACAATTTTACATTATAGAAAACAAGAAAAGCAAATTCAAATCTCAAGATATTTAGGTCTAAAACAAATTGTAGAACACAACACTTTTTAGAATAGTGTCTTCTATGTTTCCAAAAATGTTCTCAAAAACGCTTTTAAAAACATGAACTAAACAACCTTGATAATGATATTTTGATAATTTAATGATATTTTCAAAAAGCTGAAGCACAAGATGCCACCCTTAAACATGCAATGGAACTTAAGCCTTATATTTGATTACCTAGATGTTTGGGTTAGTTTGCACGCACCTCGATTAATCCCACAGTACCCTGAAATTAAGTTGGGTAAAACTTCCGGTGACATAGAGTGTAGTCGAACTGGGGACCATTATGTGAAACTCCAAGGCCTTAGACAAATTGAGCTACCCTCAAGGTTTCAATTATAATTCTATTTAATTTTGTCTTCGTGTAATGAATGTGTTGGATTATAATAGGCCGCCCATGGGGCTTGACCTGACCCATGAACCATCTCAACAGAGACAACCCTAGAAGGGTTATGACTCTTTTCTGAAATGAAACCAAACATAAACCTATGAATAAGGTTTTTGTATTGAATTTGCTCACCTTTTGACTAAAAACATTAGCAATATTTGTCATCTTGAGTTATCACCATCTTCATCCTTTAGACAAATTTGTTGATAAGAGTTTGTGAGGGTGTTCACAGATTGCGGGATTTTTGGTTCAAGTTTTGGTAAATGAATAATTCTCAAGCATTGAAGACATCGTGTTAAGCGATCAACGCAAGTCTCCTTCGTTGCATTGTTCTAACATTGGTATCAGTCATTTATGGTTGTCTTTGTGCTTAATGGTACCAGTAGAACAGGAGTGCTGAATATCACTAAACGCATCGCAAGCAAATAGCTATCAAAACGCACGCGTCGATTAGCACGAAACGGCGCCGAATAGCACTAGTCGCTATTTATTCACAATCCTGTATTAAGTAGGCATACAATTATATGTGTTTTAGAACATTTTATACTAGTCTTAATAATATTCATGTTATAATCTTAGTCAATTCTTATGATTGTATTTCCCTCATGCATACTGAAATGTTCATGTCACATACGTTTTATTTAGTAATTAATAATGTATAACTCAGATACATATACTCCGGGATCCTTTATTCACTTACTAGATCACTAATTTGCCCAATTTTATGCCTATCACCCCTTAAGATTTATTGATCGAAGATCGGGCTGTAATCGAAGCAAATTCGAGAAAAAAACAGGACAATTTCTTTGCTAAAATAAGGCACATGTCTTCAAGATTGATGTGGACGGATTCTAGACATTCTTAGCTACACATAGAATCCAAGATCACCCCATTCAGAGTTCGAACAAAAGAGAGATGGCCTCTAGAAATAAAAAAAAAAAGGGATTTTTCTAAGACACCACATGCAGCACCACACAACTGTTGTGCATTTTCAGTCTATCTAACGGCTTCTAATGAATCCAGCATCACGAAGTCACCAAAGCTGTCAGACTTGAATATTAACTAAATACATCCTAAGTTCATTTCAACTACAATTTCGACCTAGTAAACAAGGTTTTTAGAAAAGTGATCTTCTAATAAAATGTTCACCTATGTCTTAAGTTTCCAAAGACTCACAGATCAGGTCATTTGAACCTTTAAATTAGGAGATATGACCAAAACATTCTAGATTATTACTAAACAGTTTCCAAGGATAGCATTGTGTTCTCAATTGGATGAATTTTTGGGAACAATAGAGACATTATGTGACCATACTTTCTTCATGAAAGGTACTCTCCTGCCTCTATGGTTTCAAGAGGATTCGATTCACCTCATTTAGATAGATGACCCAATATATGGTGCAAACAATATGAACTACTCCCATAGAGGGGACAGAATTCGTATCTTACTGTAAAACTCTTTTTCAGGGTTTTTAGAGCAGGATTTAAATCTCGGTCTCTTCTAGACATTTGTAGCTCTAGTTCTTAGGTTTCATCTCCAACTATAATCATCCAAATTGGAGGTCCATAAGCCAAGTTATGACAAAACCAAAAACATAGGTTTTAGGGAAATTTGGACAACACTTCCCTAAAATACCTACATGTCTCTTTTACACACCTTAACCTTATCACTAGACACCCATCCCAAACCAAACAAGATCCAAGCCAACCTCAAACCCAAATCAAACCAAAAAAAAAAAAAAAAAAACACAATAATGGGAGAGTTAGGATGTTTTTCCTAACCTCACAAACTTCCAAATCGAGCCTTTCTTCTCTTCCTTCTTCCTTTCCTTCTTTCTTCCCAGTTGAACTAAGAGAGCCAAGAACAATGGATTGAGCAAACCAATTTGGTCTCCTACCCACACAACCGGATGCCCTAGCTCCCAAAGCCCATAATGAAGAACAAATTCTAGAGACAAGTTCTTGTCCTCATTCCTCCTTTTGACTTAAGTTTTTAGCCCTTGCACTTTAGTCATCCTACTTCATTAAATTTGATAATCAACTTATCACAATTCTACAATGGCATATAATCTTCTTGTTTTTTTGTCTTTTGAGTCCTTAATTGACAATTTACCAATTTACCCTTGACTCTATAATAATTCCGATTATATCATTTTCACACTTAACTATTAAATTTCCGAAAAATACTAATTTGACTTTCATTATACCCACATACGCTATAAAACTAATAGGTATAATTGGGTGTTGCATTTCATACCAAGCTATAGGAGCTTGTTTCAAGCCATAAAGTGCCTTTTGAGTTTAAACATGATTAAAGAAATTAAACTTGTAACCTTGGGTGGTTGTAACATACACTTCCTAATTTATGAAACCATTTAAAATGACTTTCGTAAACTCACTAGCTATTTGATTCATGCTTTCAAAACTGCTTTATTCTAAAAAAATGTTAAAAACAAAGAAACAAAACAAGAAAAAAAAAATTCAATTCCTAGTATATTTAGGTCTGAAAAACAGATTCGAAGAACAATAACACTTTTCAGATAACACCAAATTAGTGTTATCCGTGTTTTCAAAAATATTGTAAAAAACAATTTTAAAAAACAAGAATCAAACAGGCCCTTGATATTTTGATATTTTGGTAATTTAGTAAAATATCCCTTTTGTGTGTTATCTTTTAGATCACGTGGCAAAAAATCTATGATATGTCTCTCCATTATAAAGCCCTTGTTCGACTTGTTTGTCTGGTTCATCACCAACAAGGACTTATGGTGGCTTTGAAATCACTAAATGGTGGGACCAACGCAGAAGCAAAGACTCGCAAATGGTAGCACCGACAATAACACTGCAGAATGGCGATCGATCATGGCAAAGACCGCAATGGCAAAACCCACAATGGCAGAAACGAGGGCAGCACCTGCTATGGCAACACCTGCAATTTCAGCACTCTCCATGGCAGCACTGGTCATGGCGTCACCAGTCATGACAGCACCGATAATGGTAACAACCACAATAGCGGCGCCGGCCATGGCTACGCCAGCAATGACAACGTCGCAATAGTAACACCCACAATGGCAACACCCACCATTACAAAGATAACGTTGTATAATCCACAAAATTGATCTTGGGCAACTTGCAACACATAAACAGTAAAATGAAAAAAAAAGAAAAGTAAAATAAAATCATAATCAACAAATCAATAACACATATTAAACAGATTCTACCGTTGACAGCCAAGAAAACTAAGCAAAACAAACTTCAGAACACAAATTATATACTTATTTGCTTTCCAATTGATGAAAAATTCATCAGAACTAATTCGTCTTATTGAATTTAATTTTTTTTTTCTATCTTTTTCTCGGCAACCAAAACAAAAAAACATGGAATAGTAAAAAAAATATTTGTATATTTTTTAAATATTTAATTATTTTATATTACATATCAAGTGGGGTACCCGACACCAATGTTAATGTGCGCTAATAAGGCTTAGCTCTTGTGGTTTGCTGATAGATTGATATAGAAAAAGAAGGAGTGGGAGTTCAAGTAGCGAAAATTATGAATTATTATTATTTTTGTCAAAAAAAAAAATTTGAATATTATTATTATTATAAACATGTTATAGTGCTTAATTTGGTGATTTTTTCCCAAATGCACAGATGTCGGTAAGCACTCAACTGGGTTGAGTTTAAAAAAATTCCTTTTCCTTAGGGCAACCGATAACAAAATTTACCCTTACTATTATATTATTATTATTTAATAAAAAGTGAGTTAGACTTAGATGGATGGGGTTGTCAGTCTGAGTCTGGGGGCAGTGGACAGTTGAAGTTTCCAAATCTAGAGGGAACTTGACACGTGTCTTTGAATATTGAGACGTGGCACTACTTTACTCACTTATCATGCATGCCCTTACTCACTGCCCACTCCCTAACGAACACCACGGTACCAACGACATTTACTTCAAAAAAAAAATATATGTAAATATCGGAGATATATTAATAAATATAGATAAATATCGTTTATTTTGATTTAAATCAAATCCATCATCAATTAATTATAACGATTGATAATCCAAATCTAATTACTCGACTCAAAATTCTATAAATACTCTTAAAATCATATAATTTCTTTACAAACTCATCTATACACATCTAAGCTCCATTTAACTCTCAATTTGTTTATCTCAATATTTTGAAGATCTTGTTATTAATGTTATCTTCATCAAGATGAAATCCCTTCATCAATTAATGTAATAAACCACACGGCCATTTCTTTATTTTTAAATGACTATTTAATGTAATTTCAATAAATTATAAATGAATATCGTTTTTAATGTAAGTCAGATATTTACTTATTTACGCCTTTTTATAGCCTAATAAAATATTTTTATGAATTTCAAAGTATTTTCGTTAATTTTTACTTTACCGATATTTTTGTCAAAATATCTATCGATTTTTTTATCAAAATATCCATCGATATTTATCGATATTTTCGATGTATTCGTAAAATCCAAGTACCAATATATCCGTAATTATCAATATTTTGTTCATTGATTCTGCCTACTTATAATAAGAATTAAGCTTTATAAGTGATAGGACCTAAATATCGCCCTAAATATAATCAAATTCGCCATTTATTTTAAAAAAAAGAAAAAAAAAAGAAAAGGAAAGATGTAGAAAATGCGGTTGAGATTTTTATGCCCTAAATACATGTATTAGTGATGTTCAAATATTGAATGTTGCTTGATTCGCACCACATTTGTTTGTTGGAAATTATTTTACGAGCATTGAAAATCTAACGACTTGTTCACTGAGTTTTTATTTATTTATTGAAGCTATGACCTAACAATAATGTGCGGAGCACGTGAACCATCCTAGTGTATAGAAAAGTTTGATCTTGATGTTTTATTTTATTTATTTTAAAATGTGATTTTTTTTTTCCAATTTCTTGGAATGAATTATTTCTACAAAATAGTCATATTTTGATTTTTTTTAATGAAATACTCCGACACCAAAATTGAAAATCCTAGCGTTACTCTAAGATTCTTTATGGCATTTAATTTCTTGTTACTTGTTCTATTACATATATACATTTGCTGCCTTTAGTTATAATATAATTAGGTGGCCTAAAGACATGGACAAAAAATATTCCAAACTTCAGATACAAATGAGTTTTCACACTCTACAAACCTTGATTATTTATTTATTTTAGTTATGAAAATCTCAAATTCAACCAATTCCAATTTGCAATAATAATAATAATAATAATAATATCTTATTTCTTAACAAGCCTTTGGCTATGTTTTATTTTTGAAAATACTAAGAAAATAATTTTTATATCTAATTTGTTTGATAAAAATTTTAAAAATCAAATATAAACAAATTTACTTATTCTAAATTATTTAGTTTATATATTAATAATTAAAATAAATAAAATTGATTTAAATTAACAAATAAAATAATATATTAGATTTATTTTTATTCAAAAAACTTTCTTCTACTTTTCTTCATGTATTTTTCCTTATCATTTTCCCCTCACCCTTAGCACATCAAATACGAGCCAAGGAAGATCACAAAGAACATAAAACTTTACCGCACAATAGAGCTATATTCCTAGAACTTAAACTTAAGTTATGAGAGATTCAGCCATCCCACTTACCTACATATTCAGTGAAAAAATATCAAAATATTTAATTTTAATCAATTACTAAACATATTTTGTTATGAATAAGTGAAGTTACATCTCATGCAATAAAAATGTAAAAATAATTTTCATTTTATATTTGAGTTTTTTTTTAGAATTTTTTATATTTGAGTTTAAAAAAAATAAACACTGCCTTCTAAATCAAAATACTAACACTATAAAAAATCTTGCTAAAAATGATATATTTAAAAACAATATATAAAAATGCATTTTTCATGGATTTTGTGACACGAATAGGCAGTATAGCAAAAAGAGCATTCCTCAAGTGGTAAAACATGAAAAAAACCAAGATCGAATTTTTAGGACAATATACTATGTCTATTTTACTATAATATGCAAAATGAAATATAAGTACAAAATAAAAATAATAATAATAATAATAAAACAATCGCATCAATAACTAAGAAAAGGAAGAAAAAAATTCCATCGTACCAAGCACACATAACTGTTACGATAATTCATAGATAAATTGTTGAAAAACATAATAGCAGCACATAGTTGCTCAAATTTAAATATTGAGTGCATGAAACTAACTACACAAATGCAACATCATCCGGAAAGAGAGTAAGGTACCATCTTCCAACTTTCTCTAATCTCTATACATTAACCCAAAGTTACTGCTTTTATGAAATCAAATGGAAGGAGAGTTCATGGGAGAATGTGGACAAATGCAGAAAATTTAGAGAAATAATGGGAGAGAAACCCATTCAACTTAACTCCTTGCACAATCATTAGGAGTGGAGGCAATCTTCATTTTTGAGAAACCAGCTTAAGTTCCTGTGGAACGAGCATTTATATTTTCTTCTATTTTCCTGAAGTTCTTTCCCCCTGCAAAGACATTCCCACCTGCTTCATTGGCTCAGTCACAGATCTACATCGACTAGACTCCACCTTGACGACTCTGGTCATGTAATAGATTCCACAAGGATCTACCGATACGTAAAATAAGACGAGATTAAAATATTTAAAATTATTAAAATTTTATATAAATTATTAAAATAAATATAATTAAATAAACTAAAATTTAATAAAACAAATTTCTTTTATATTTAAAATAGGGGCTAGAAAAAACAAATGTGAAACTAAACATATTTTTCCCTTTTTTCTTGTTATCTTTATTTTTGTTGAGTAATAAAAACAATTTTCAAAAATAATAAACAATATACTTTAAACATTGCTTTTCTTTATTCTTTTATTTTTAAGAATAAACAATTAAAATAAGAATAAATAAACTTATTATTAAAATCGTTTTCAAAAATAAGAATCAATTAGGTTAAAATCTTATTTATAGGAAGTCAAATTAAAAACGAAAATTATATTAATTTTAATTATTAACTAAAATTAGGAGAAGAGAACTAAATCTGTAAATTGTAAAAAACCAAGTGATCGCATTTTTCTTATTCTTTTTATTTTTCGTAAAAAACCAAGTCTTCTTTATCTGAATTCAAACCGCCTGAATGGAACAATGAAACTCCACATGTTATCAAACCTCAAAAATCTCAAGCTAAAAATATTTATATTATATATTAACTTCAATACGTTAAAATTTTAAAATAATCATAAATCATATTTAAAAAAATATAAATATCATTATTACATTTTAAATAAATAATTTTTAGATATAAATATATATTTATAATATTTAGAAAACACAAAACTTTACAACATATAATTTTATAAAATATATTATATTTTATTTTCTATTTGAACAAATAAATCATATATTTTAAAAAATTCTTTCTCTCTCCTCATCACACCTTTCCCTTTCCTCTTCCCTTTCCTTTTCCCCCTTTCCCTTTCACTGGCTCAGACATACCCACTTGCCGTGCTGCCGGACTCCTGCCTCCTTCTCCCTCCCTCCTCTTCTTCAACCTCTCCTGTTACAAACTTTTTGGCCCTCTTCAGTCTCCCTCTCCAGCTAGGCAGCTACTCTCTACTAACAGAGATTCAAAATCCAAAATCCCTGCCTGGTTTCTCTAAGTGAGATAAATCCAGATTCAGGTTTGCTTTTTCTTTGGGAGGAATTTCTGGTTCATCGGAACAAAATTTTGCATTTTTTGTTGTGATATGAAAGATTGGATGGAGATTCTCTGGAAATCACAAAGGAATCGCAATTTTTGACCGAGTTAACTCGGAAACTCGGCCTATTAATCCGATATTTACCGGTTTATTGGTGAGTATCATATCTGGTATCGAACTCGAAGCGGTGAGCTTCGAGGCGGAGACGAATCGGCCGAGTCATACCGGACTTGGCCGATTTTTCGAACCATGACTGGTTTGGCTAATAAAGAATTTTGTTCACAGAACTTCCCGAATGACCAAACACAGCTAAAACAAATTGATAACACAAACACTGTCAAAAAAAAAAGAAAAAAAAGAAGGCCCCGTGCAGCCATTTTGGCTCTATCATTTTCATAAAATCACCAAAAAGAGGACTTACTCAGAGAATGGTTCGCCACATTGCAAGTTCAACCCCAACCCTAGCACATTCTCCAAAACAACTAATACTCAAAATACACCCGAAATCAGAACCCACCACCAACAGAGTTCATCAGACTACTAAAGCCGTGGCGCCATTCCCCCCACCCACCATTTCCTCCTCATCAGAAAACCAAATTCCAACCACAAAAAACACCCCCAAAAAGAAAACCCAGAACTTCCACGAAACCCTAGCCAGAAAAAAGAGAAAAATACAAGTATACGAACCGGCAGGAAAGGGAGGGCCAAACGAGGTTGTGGTTGGCCAGCCAGTCGTAGAGCACCGGAACGAGAGACTTCCACTGAGTATACCATCCACCGAAATCGATCTCGCCGGCGGTGGCCGTCTCTTTCATCTCTCTTCTCTCTTTCTTTTGCTCTACCTCTCATGCTTCTACCGCACTGTTTCAGTTTTGTTCCCCTTGTTCGTCAGGTCATGCTGCCAGAAAGTCCTAATAGTTTCCACGTGCCGTATATGGTGACGTGGACTTAGACACGTGGCAAATATGGTGATGTGGGCATGTACACGTGTGTGCCAAACGTGACAATGAGAAAATTTATGTTATTTCTTTATTAAAATTTCCATCTCATCTCTTGGATTAGGGCTTTGCATAGTTTATTTATGAGGTTCGATTTTTAATATAAATATGTAACTATAATTGATTTTAATTATTAAGACCCGGAACTGATAATTTGAAATATAATAATCGACTTAATTAATTTAAATGGCTTAAAAACTGAATTAAAAATTAAAATTAATATCGACTATTTTTACAAAATTCAATAAGTTAGTTCAAATGCTTAAGTGCTCAAACGAGTATAATGAGGAGGGGTTCAAAGTCAATGATATATTTCAAAGTGAATGGATAAAAAAATTCAATATTAAAATATAAAAATATAACTACTATATTTAATATCCAAAAATCCATATTTTTCTCCAACATTTTTATTAATAAATTTAAAAATATAATTATAAAAAATAATTATCTATAAAGCTAAAATTAAAAGTAAATGAATTAATTTTATTCTTCAATAAATAATTTCCTAGAAAATGAAAAACAAAAATATCAATACAACAAGATATTTAAGAAATTTTCCTCTTCCTTTAATAAAACTAAAGAAATTTGCCTTTTGAAGATTTAATCAATTCTTGATTCACCATTATCATGACAGACAAAGAACTTAAGACAAAATAATATAGAAGTTTAAAAGACGGTAATAGAAAAACTCATAACTCATTAAAAATTTGAAAGTTTTGTAATCTAGTTCCAAACCTAAAAATTGATTAAGTTTAAAAGATAATATTTATTTTAGTATGTTCGATTTTTTGATTTAAAATTAAATTGACAATCGAATTGCTCAATTTTAATTTTTAAACCAAATATTTAAAAAATAATTAAAATATTTCAAAAATCGGCCTAATCGGGTTTTACAAAGATACCCATCTTGATAATCTAATCTTATGCTAATCACCTATAGTTCATGATTGCAATAACTTCCAATTTGAATTATTTGATTTAAAATTAAAAACAAAATAAAAAAATATCCAGAATTTGTAAATCTAATTTGCCCTCATTTTTAATTTTAAAAAGTTGTATTCAAAAATAACTTTCCAATTTTAATAAAAAATAAATACTAAAAAGGTATTATAAAATTTTGGTTTAACTAACAGATTAAAATCGCAAATTAATTTCTAAATTAGATAAACATTTCTTATTTTTTAAATATTCAAAAGATGCTCGAGAAGTATTTGAAAGATTAACAAAGATATGCAAAGATGTACCAAATAAAATTGAACATGATTATATTTACTTTCTTATTATCACATTGTTGATTCTAATCAAATATCATCTATCATACTTTGTGTATGTTCACACCCACTAATAATATTGAAAATAAGCAACAAATAATGGGTTTTAGGGTGGTGAATACACCCTATGAAAAAATGATGAAAATGTTTAGATTCACTGACACATGTTGTCTTGTGTACTTATTCTAATAATCGACTTACCAGTTGTTGAATAATCCCATTTATAAGGTATACAAAATTTAATTAACTAATGCTGACGAATATATGATATATGATAAACCTTTAAGTCGAATAACGACTAAAGTTTTTCAACAACTAGTAATGTGCTGAATCCATATAAGTGAATGAGTTATTTCTAATTGAACAAATTAATAGAAGTGAAAATCAAATGTGAATATAGTAATTTGACTTTAGATGTCTTTTGCAAAATGCCCAACATTTTAAGTCTACCGAATTGTTTAATAAAAGTAAGAACAAACGTGGTTCAACGTAATTCAAGGCATCCAGGTCAATATGTCATTATGTCAATATGTCATTATGGGCAACATACAAACATTTTCAAATGCATATGTATTTCGGGATGCGTTGTATCTAATGTCTTTAGAAGAGAGATTTTACGATAAATGAATGTCCATGGAAGATGATTTGTTATGCTATTTGTGCATCGAATGTTGTTTAAGTGCACACATTCATAAATGAGTTCAATCAAAATGTTGATGGCGTGATAGCATCTCAGCCATTAGTGATATATAATCGAGTCATCGTGGTAATTAATGAGGTGATTCAATCTTTATCTTCAGATAGGTGTTCTTTTCCTCTACCTTTTTCTTTTAGATTTTAAGCTATTTTTCTAAACACATTTAGAATTTAATTCAAGTTTAAAATTAGCTTTTCAATTAGAAGCTTAATTGAGCTGTACCAAAGTTTAAAAGTGTTTTTTCCTTCCTTGCTTTGTGGAATGATAGTGCCCAATTGAATAATAGGATAGCAAATTCTTGTAGTGTCTGCTAAATTAGTTTTGTTCTTTTACTGTTATATTTCAAAATATCATGCCTAATTAATGGTCGGCATGCATGCAATGATTGTAGTTCTTCGTATTTGTTCAAAAAAACAGAAATGAAATGAGGGTGAAGGAAACAAACGGCAAAGGTAAATAACAAATTAGAGCGCAAGCGTGATCCGAGCCCAACGAAAACGTCGTGTCCTTAAGACGAATTTGGCCTCTCAATTTGTACCGAGGATAGTGGACAATCGTCTCAAAGGATAGAACGGATCTCGTTCCTCCGATGTGGTACGTAGTCGGAGGACCCCGACGAACTCAACTTGCGGAACAATCGCACAAAACAACGACATGCAGCTGGCGAGGAGAACATTTTGTTATTGTTAAAAATGTGAAAAACGGAGTATAAATAACTCAGGTAGCTGTCTCCACGGTCGTGATATGTTCGCTCAAAAGCGTACGAATCCAAGCAATGTGTTTGTTCGATGAAGGACACATTTTTTTTTTCATTCAATTTAAGGATTTTGTGGATGCCAAAGTCCCAACAATGATGTTGTTGATTCGGTTGGTATCTTGACATTGAGAAGATGGAGCTGAAGTACAACATGCCACCCTTAAACATGTAATGGAGCTCTTAAGCCTTATATTTGATTATCGTAGATGTCCAGGTTAGTGTGTGTATACCTCGACTACTCTTATATGAGAGCCTTAAATTAACAGTCAGGTAAAACTTCTAATGATCCTGAGAGTACTCGAACTGATAACCATTATGTTAAACTCTAAGACTTTAGACAAACTGAGCTGCTCTCAAGATTTCAATTATAATTCTATTTAATTTTATCTTCCTATAATGAATGGTTTCAAACATTTAGTTTTCATTAAGAAAAATGTTTAGTGCCAATTAGTGTCCTAATTTAAAAGATAAGTACTAAATTGATTCTACAAGTAAATTGCATTCTCCCAATGTTTGTTTGGTATATAATGTATAATTATTTTTACTGCAATGATTACTAGAAAAAAAACAGTTATGTATTTTCAATCTGTTTATAATTTCATGTATGATTTTGTCTTAGTTTTCTGTTTTGACACTGATTTATTATTTGTGTTGTGTTCGGATTGATCAATGTTAATAAGTATCCATAATTAGACACAACCCATTAACACGAGTATCCAAACGTGTCCTACATACCTTGACCTATTGTTCCTTTGGTGCTAGTTTATAAAATCTTATCGTTGCCTATAAAAAATATTTCTGGAATCTTCAAATTTTATGAGGTTCAAAATATTTGTTCAAATGGAATATTGGTGATTTTTCCATTGTTCAAATTTCAAGTTTATAATATCAAATTCTTTTTGCTATTGTAGTGAGTATTTATTGGGATTAATTTTTTGATGGCCCCATGCATTCAATAGCAAATCTATATAATGCATTTAGTTATTCTAAGGACGGACTACATTTTTGTACTTGCTTGTGGCACCAATTTTGCATCAGCATCTCCAAGGATGCAGAGGTCAGAAATCTTTTCTTCTTTTGTCTTATAATTTTTACATTTTTTTTATCTTTTTTATTTATTTTCTTTGTGACAATGTGTTTGTATAAATAGAAAATTTGGTGGAAATTATTGTTATAAAATGTATGTGCAAGATAAATTGTATTTTTTTTTCAGTTTGGTGTTTGGTTACTAAGAAAATTCTTGGAGCAATCCAAAAAATGCTATATTAGTTGTTTTTCAAATTATCACAAATTTTCCATCTCAAAAATATTAATTTTTAATTATTGTCCCGTCACATATAAATTTATTGAATCATTTAATTAAAAATCAATATAAATGGTCATATTTCTATCATATTTTTTTTATAGAATCAAATCGATTTCATTATATTAAATCGTTAGCCAGTACACCCACAAGAAAAGAAGGAGAAGACTCCCCCCATTCTTTTAGATCAGACCCAAAGACATATATTCTTGCTAAGCAGTGAGCAGCATGGTTCGTTGATCCTCGTCGTGCATGAACTATAGAACACCCTACCATGCTGCGTAGTAGGGTTCGACAATCATTAAGAACGAGACCCAAATTCTAAGCATGCATTAAGTAGTTAGATGCTTCTGGATCTATTCTTCCATTCCTTTTATTGTCTTAATTGGTTTATCCTAGACTTGATCTAGAAACTTTGCCAGTGAAGTATAAACATCTACAGTCCAGCCGATTAAGAGACAATCAATTCATTTTTGAAAATGATTCATCATTTTCAAAATTAGAATAAAGCTTTTTATTGTACTATGCTCTCTAAATATTCTTGTTCTAACTTCTTTCTCATCATGACAAGTTTTTATGAAATAACTTCGATGAGAAGAAAAAAAAAAGCGTAAAGAGATCCTCTTGACTAGTTCCGAAGATATTTTTTCAAACATGCTCACATTTTGAGTTAAGAGATCAATATATAGAGTATAGACAAGTACCACAACTTGAGATATTAATCCATGCATATCTATCCTTACTTTTCTAAGTTGGGCTATTCAAGATAGAGTTAAGTTAAATCCAAGTTTGTTAGATTGCAGGATAAAAAAATTCAGCTAAAATATTTTTCAAAAGAAATTATTATATTTAGTTCCTAAAACCATGCCACCATTTCTTCATAAAACTCTGCGCCAAAACCCTTTCTTCCTAAAACTGTGCACTAGAGTTTGTGTAACCATTTCTTCCTAAATTGTGCCTAATTTTGTCCCAAAACCTTACGGAATCTACACTTTTGATGACGGCAACATGTATGGTTTAATGTCCACCATCAGTACCCATTTTTCGATTTTCATGATTAACACTTCAAAGCAGCATTGTTCAATCCATTCGTTTATGTTCTCCAGATCTGCTGCTTAATTCGAAGAAGCAGGTAAAAATCATTTTCTTTTATTTCTCTGTGATTTTTATTTTGTATTGTCCATTTTGATTGCCGAAAAAAATGGAGTTTTTGTGTTCACTGTTTTTTTCTTTTATTCACTTTTTGTTTTATGGATAGTTAGGCAAAATGAGAATTCCTTTTTTTCTGAGAGAAATTGAAACTACATGCACACTTGGAGTAAACATGGAACATGAGTTCTATCTCATTAAACAGGGATTGGATGAGTAACCAATCGGATGAGCAGTTATCTGCATTAGCACTAGCACTCCCGGGGGGAGATGAGATTTCGATGTTGTTCCGGTAATGCAGAAAGATGAGAGGTCTTAAGAAATGGTTATCTGTGGACTCCAAATCTTTCAAGATCATATTGGAGGGAGAAGGAAAATCTTTGAAAGGGTTCATTACACAGAGAAGAAAAAGGGTGGGTGTCTTGGGTCAGATTTGGAGGAGAAGGGCTAGTTACTCAGCTAAAGATTGTTGAAATCTATTGCAAGGAAGGAGGTTGTTGATTTTTTGCTTTTTCGAAATAAAATCGAGTTAGATGCAAACCTATGTCCAAGATCATGTATGCTTAGTCAAAATTCCAATCACATCAACGAACAATGAATTGGTAATATATTTTATTACAACGTAGATAACATACCTTTCGAATCCACAAATAATTTTTTGAGAGTGAGATTTTTGAGAGAGAGTTTTCTTTATGAGATTGTTTCTTTTTCCTCTTTTTCTTATTCTCTTTTTCTTGTGTTAAAAGAATAAAAAAAAAACGGTTTTTTTTTTTCATGTTTTCTCTCTCGTTTTGATAAAACATTTTAAATTTTGAATTTCAAATTAAATAACCGTCAAGTCATGTCATGTGTGTCCGATGCGGAACAAAAAAAACTAACATCTCCCACTAACACATGATGGGACCGATTCCCTTTTCAACTTTAAAGGTTCATATTTTTCAAATAAGTCGTGTGACCATGCATATACTACGAGAGCAATTTTTTTTTACTATATACCTGTTTGGAGTATATAGCTTCTCAATGAAAGGTTCTTGGAGTATGTTTAGTATGTTGTATCCGAGAACATTCTTTCACATCCATTTCACATGAAATCTAAAGAAATATGAATTCATGATTATGTTTCTTTCACACTAGAAATACATAATTGTTTACCCATGAATCCATATTGATGCTACTATTTATTTATAAATATGATCTTCCTCTTCCTCGAATCTCGTAATTCTTATCTAGTTTGCTTTTCTAGAAATGTTCCAATAGATTGAATCATTCATAATCTTTTGGTAATATTCTAAGATAGCAAACACTAGATATTAATTATGAAATCAGGCCAGAGTGATAAGGATACTATACGAGATTACTTAAAACTTGAGGGCCTCACAAAAAAAAAAAAAAAAAAAGTACCCTTGTCGGTCAACAATGCACATGTGGTATGAATCACATGTTACGAGGTTATCTCATTTCTTTTCTTATGGAGCGTATGTCTTTATGCATTTTCTTTCAACATCGTACAGATTGTGGTTCAACGCACTCAATGTTCAACTATGAGTTCACTCACATACTCTTTTTATCAAAAACATTAGACTTCCAATCTGGCTTTAAGACTGATTAAGTGATATCTCATTTGTGATTAATATTTTATTCATTCTTTAAATGAAATAGACATTTGTATTTAAGTCTTTCCTCTCAATTATCACCTAGATAATAATTAGAGCGGGGAATATGGGTCGAGCCCGATGGGCTGGCCTGAATTGGCCTGGACATTTTGAGGGTCGGGCCTCAAATTGCGAGTCTCGACAAAATCCGGCCTATCGCCTAGCCCGACCGTCTCGCGCCCCCACCGGGCTAGATTCTGCCAATGTATTGACCCGATTTTTAAAATTTTATTATTAATTTTTAAAAAATGACATATGTGACTTATTGGGATTTTTTCTAAATCCTATAGTGACCATATTAATGAAGATGAAGATTAAGGGCATAGTGGATTTCATTTCTAAATCATTTATTTGTCACTTTATTGTTTTTAGTACTTTGAATATGAACATGTTTATTGGTTTTGTTTATTACACTTTGACATGTTTATGATTTGATGTTTCATTTTTATCAAGTGGAACTTCAACTGATCACTGCGAGTACTTCATTAATTCTAATTATTATTGTAATGTAGTTAGTTGCTTAATAGCTACTAGTTAGTTTGCTATAAATTTATAATGATGTTTAGCATTATTTACTTATTTAAGACTTTAAATATTATTATATTGTCTAAGCTCCATCATTTATGCATTAACTATTATTAAACACTTGTTTGTTTTATTTGAAAATGAAAAATTAAATAAATTACAAGTTTTATATTTTTAAATTTTGTCTGCTTTGGGCCCGCTTTAGCTCAAGCAGCCAGACGTGCCGGTCAATGGGCCGTAGCCGACCGGGGAAACGGCCAACCAGTCCGGCCTATTTAGTCTCAGCCCGACTACCGGGCCACCCGCTTCATTTATAATAATAATGCGCATAAAAAACTGGCTCACTTAAATACACACAAAGTGACTAAGGCAATTGCTTGTGAGAGTAGGTCAATCTCTCATTTGTCCAATATACTTCTATATCTCATATGTACTTAACATATACGTTCATGTATGTTTCATTAGCATTTGAGAAATAAAAAAAAAATATTATCATAAAATAATGCTTATGAACATTCTAGGAAGCACATATTCTCAAATACACTTTAATGTCTACATAAGTGACACACTCACTACTAGCGGGTAGTCCACCTCACAGAACCCCACTGCTACTCTAACGACTAGAACCCCGCGGCTGCCTGCATTGCCAATAAAACTCGTGATAAAATTTTTCCTTTCTAACTGTGGATTTGTTAAAATTCCTAAGAAGATAATACCGTGATAAAGGATATTATATTCCAACCAAAACACAATTTACACTTTTCCAAATATGGCAACTAGCAACGTTCTTTCAAAAGAGCCTCACGCTCAACACATTTTCACAAAATTACACTATGTACATACATATACTCCACTATACAAATTCAAAGTATTTCATTACAAAAGATAATTAACACAACACTAAAACAAAAGTCAAGAGAATCCTAATATGCTCCAACGTTCGGCGTGCCTGTACCTGGAAAATAGTTTTTAAAACAACAAAATAATGAGCTAAACGAGCTCAGTGAGTGTATGCTTTATAAAATGTTTGCTTTTTTTGAAAATATCTCAAAACTGTAAAACTATCTTTTTTCAAGACATTTTCTAGAAACCTTGCTTGCTTTGCTTGAAAGTTTCTAAAACTTTTCATAATTCTCTTGCTTGCTTTGCTTTGCTTTAAAAGTTTATAAAACTTTTCATAAACGCGGGAACCTGGGCTCAACCGTTTGCTTTAAAAGTTTATAAAACTTTTTTATAAACACGGGAGCCTGGGCTCAACCTTTTGCTTTTAAAGTTTCTAAAACTTTTATAAACACGGGAGCCTGGGCTCAACTGTTTGCTTTTAAAGTTTCTAAAACTTTTTATAAACACGGGAGCTTGGCTCAACCAGGTACTCCGTTGGTTGATTTCTAAACCGATGGAAATTCGTTTATAAATCAAGATCAACCACCGGAGGCCTTTCGCTGGTCAGACTTAGTAAACACGGAGCCTGGTCAAGCGTGTTTCTAAGTGAAGGACTGGGTCCGCATCACCTAGGTGGAAGAGCCTTTGTCTCAATTCCCCTTCCCAAATATGGTGGAAACGACTCGGTCTACGCCACCATAATTTAGCTAGCGCTAACCCTATATACTCAAAGACGCGCTACCGCCTCCTTTTAAATGCCATGATGCATGAACTAAGTTTGCCAACCAGGCAAATCTATAATGCATGAAATGATGTCCTAACACCACCGTGCACGTACGGAATACCTCTGACCGGTATGCTTGCTTAAACTAGGGATTTTCGTTAGGCCTGTTTTATAAAATATACTTTGCTTGCTTGAGCCTTTTGAAATATGGTTTTACAACTCAAAACCATTGCTTGCTTTTAAAAAGTATGGTTGAATACATCAAAAAATCCATTACTTAGTTTGTTTTCACATATGGTTTAAATCAAAACCATTGTTTGGTTTACTAAACTCATTGCTTTTGCTTTTAAAATATGGTTTATGTAATGAAAACCATTAAACACCGTTGTAAAATACTTATAATAATACACTAGTATTTGAAAAATAGGTTTAGAACACTCACCTTCCGCTTACAAAAAACTCGAGAAAGCACGACTCCACAAACTTATTCATTCTTTGCTTTTATCCTACACACTCGGGGTAAATATTACGCGGTAAACATTAATCGTCTCACGTAATTGCACATAAACTTAATCTATTACACATGCAAGTCACTTTAGCAAACCGCCGCTTTACTCACACTTAATGAATATCGCCAAGGCATGGTACGTTTTCATTGAATTTCATTCTTCTTTGAACCTCTCTTAATCATTTATTAAGGTTCTCATACTAACGTGTATGAATTTGGACGTAACTATGCGAAATTACAAAAATTTGGGCTTTTGGAAGCTGTGGTACCTGTACCACTATTTTTGGTACCGATACCAAACACATTCTATATGTTGGTACCGATACCACTTGTCTTGGTACCGATACCAAATGGGTTTTGTTAAGTGGTACCGGTACCACCCTGTTTTGGTACCGATACCACCTCGTGGTTTTGCCCATAAATGCTGCTTTTTGCCCTCTTTGGTACCAATTTTCTTCATACAACTTCTCCATTCCATAATACCTCAAAAACCAACATAGAATTTATCCAAAACTAATGTCATAACACTAGACAAGTGGTTCGAACTCATACAACCAAACCCAGAAAACCCAAGAATTCAAACCCAAGGTCCACTAATCTCTACAAACTATACATAATTGCGATGGATTCCATGTTTATTCTATACTCATTAGGTTTCACCACATAACTTCAATAAATATAGGGGTTAGAGTGATCTATCAACAAAACCCTAGAAAAAGGAGGAGCAAATCTCCATGGAAAACCTTAGAAATCATATTAAAAACCCAAATTACACATGATTCCATACCTAAAATTCTTCCCTTTCTTCTCCTTCTTCTTCTTCTTCTTCTTCTCTTCCTTTTCTTTTCTCACCAAAACATGAAGCCCTAGTTTGAGAGACCAAAATGAATTGTTTGTTTGACTCAACTCCCTTTTATAGTCTCATCTTTCCTTTAATTAAATTTAGGTCCTCCAGCACTTTACTATTCGCACAACTTTTGCCATTGCACAGCCTCTCATCTCTCACCTCATGTCCCTTACATCCCAGCACCACAACCTTGTCCTTCAGCACAACATTCCTGTTCCAACTAATTCCAGGATTTCAATAATTCACCATGAATCAACAACTCAAAATACATACACGACAATACACACATGCTTCAATGTTATCATGATTGTAAACTTCTCTGACGGCACAATAAGCTCAGAAGACTGGATGCCCAAAGTAAGGCTTTTGGGGGTGATGAGTTTTCTAGTCACACTCTTAACCACGCTAGTACGAAGGTTTAAACAAGATCAGATTCTTATTGGCCGTATATTGGTGGCCCAAGTCTTATCCGAATCAAAATAATATCATATATAAAGATAAGCCAAAAATAAAAACTACCACCGTAGTGGTGTTTACAGTGTCAATACATACAAATCCTTTGAGTCCCATTTACATATACATATGCAAAAAATCAGACATTTACATTTACATAATCGGGAGTTAATAAAACCTATTGTGATGGACTCTACTAGGTTTGTTGGCTCCAAAGAATATGCGTAAGATCGCTGACGCCTCCTTTGGTAGGCCTACACGGATTAAAACCCGTATGTTTCTTGAGGCTTAGTGGGAAAACATATGACTGATAATGCATACACATGCACTCATACTTATTTACAAAGAAGTACATAACAAAGAATACACATATATGTTCAATATGTATATGTTAAATTCTTTTCATGAATTCATATAACAAACTTATACACATACTTGTACTTATAGTAGACTTATACTTGTTCAGATCTCCCATAGGAGTTACGAGCTTATGCTTATACGGAGGTACCCGTAGGTACATTCAGAGTAGAACGATGTACATTACTTTACTCTTATTCGTTATTCAGACTCTTATCATATAACTGTTTGACTACCTAAACCAGTAATAAGAAATGAGTAGGACACAACACAATAAGTACCCGAAGGTACGGTACAGTACTGAGGTGCCGAAACACAAAGCAGGAGTACCGAAACACTGACAGAGAGTGTTGTCTCACTAATCAGAGAGTACCGAAATACTATATGTGCCGAAGCACGGTCAGAGAGTGCTGTCACACTAATTAGAGAGTACCAGCAATACACGGCTCGCCACGCACAGTGCCGGTCATTCAACATCCGATCTTAGGTAGTCCCATAATGGCATATGTTCGAACTGGCCATTCATCATAGCAAGTCTGCTAACATCAAACTCGGTCGCCTATGAGAGCAGACGGCTCCACTTTTCCCTTTACCTTGCAAACATGAATGGACCCTTCATACACTTATAAGGTCCTCTCATTAGTCCAATGGATAAGTCCTGTAACAACGGAATAGCAAACATGACAAACACATACAATCAGGAACAAGCTACGCTAGAAGTAGGCCTTCTCCGAGGCGTGCAGGCAAACTCCCCGAGAGGTCGGTCTTGCCTTCCTCTCACGGCCGCGCCATGGTGTGGACATGCCACGCCTTGGAATGGACTTAGGGTCACGCGTGATCCCTACGTCGCGCCAGGCACCTCGGTAAATTGCCCAGATTTACCCGATTTCGTCTTTTCCGTAAATCCAACCAAAAGCCCAAAATAATCCAATCCAAAAGCATCACCGAAAAACAACTCCCAAATGGTTCATATAACCCAAAAACATACTATAAAGAGGGAAGTTAAGAGGATTCCTAACATCCAACAAGCATTCATACTCTTAAACACCTCAACCCTAGCTCATGAGTGAATTCATACACCTAAGCAAACGACTCCACATGAATCCTCACAAATCCATAGAAATCCCTCTCACTTCCAAGGTTCTTATTCCATACATATTCCTACAAGATCCAACACAACAACTTCCACAAACACATGTAATGGTGGGTTAAAACTTCTCATAGAAAAACCCTAGACAAAGAACTGGATCAAGAATCCAAGAATCCATACAAAGGTTCACAAATCCATACAAACCCATAGTAATCCATACCTGAAATTCTCTTCTCCTTCTTCTTCTTCCCTTCTCCTCTCTTCACGTAGAAACCCGAGCACTCATTCTCAAATTTGTGATTTTTGCCCCAAATCATAAGACCAAGTGGTCTTATCCCTATTTGATTTTACCTTTTTTTTCTTCCTATAATTACAATTTGGTCCTTAAACTCCATTCTATTTGACCACAACTTATGCCATTTCTATAATAGCATATCATCTTCTTATATTATGACTTTTGTGTCCCGTTTTGACAAGTTATAAATTTACCCTTGCTTATTTCCGGGTTTCTCAGTTTTCACGTTTTGAATTTAGATTACGAAAAATTCAAATTATACCTACAAAATACCCTAAACGCGTTGAAAATGACTAGGATATATTTCGGGGTGTTACAGGCTTTGTGAATGGATTCACAACCATTTCTTGTGTAGTTATGTACTTCACATTCACTTCCTTTCGTGCCACCATGTCTTTTACAAAATTGTATTTGATATCTATATGTTTAGTTTTAGCATGGAACTTAGGGTCTTTAGTATAAGCTATAGTAGCCTGACTATCACAATTGATGGCTACATGCTCTATGACATCTCCCTTATTGATAAATGTTCCAAGAATCTTCTTAACCATATTCCTTCTACTAATAACGGCCGATAATGCCACAAATTCTGGCCTTCCATTATCGAGTAAGAATGTAAACCAGAGGTAGATTTTCTCTATCTAAATCTCCTCCTAATCGCATCTCAGATAGCCCCTCAATCTAGATACCTTCCTTTGATAACCACAATGAATAGTCCCGATGTGCCTCTTTGATATTGCAATATCCTTTCACCGTCTCCAATGTTCTTAACTCGATTAGATTTTTGACATCTACTAGCCATCCCAACAACATGACAAATATCAAGCCTCGTACACATCATAACATACATTAAGCTTCCAACTGCACTTAAGTAAGGAACTTTGCTCATTTGTTCCTTTTCTTATGAGGTTTTAGGATATAATCTTCGACTCAAGGTCTCGCCTTTTTCCATAGGAGTATCTATGGGTTTACAATCTTGCATTTTAAATCGCTCAAGGATTTTCTTTGATGTATTGTTTCCATGAAAGAGACACTAATTTTCTTTTGATCGATCCCTTGAAATTCTAACTCCAAGGATATGCCACCTATATCTTTCATTTCAAATTTGGACAACAACCATCCTTTTATTTCTAAAATGTACTCCTTACTATTTTCAGCTATCAGTATGTCATCTACATATAAAGACAAGATTACTAACTTGTCTTTCGACCTTTTAATATAAACACAATGATCTTCTTTAATCATTTGAAAATTATGAGACATTACTACATTATGAAACTGAATGTTCCATTGTCTCGAAGACTGCTTAAGACCATAAATTGACTTTAAAAGTCTGCATACTTTATGTTCTTGGCCTTGAATTATGAAACCTACTGGTTGTTTTATATAGATCTCTTCGTCCAATTCTCCATTGAGAAAAGCATTCTTTACATCCATTTGGTGTAATTCTAGGTCTATACTTGCAATGATAGCTAAAATTAAGTGTATTGAGGTAAATCTAACAGCAAGGTAAAAAGTTTCTTCATAATCTATTCCTTCCTATTGTGTATACCCTTTTGCGACTAGGCGGGCTTTGTATCTTTCAATTGTGCCATCAGCCTTACGCTTAATTTTAAGGATCCATTTGTAGCCAATTGGTTTACGGGCCCTTTGGGTGGATCAACTAATTTACACTTGATGTGTTTTCATTGATTCTATCTCTCTTCATCAGATTCTTCCCATTTTTTCTTTATTAGGACAATTTGAGAGCTTATTTTATATTCTTCGCTTTTCTTTATCTCTCAGGAGCAATAATAAATGCTTCCCCATCAATTCAATCATGATTTATGGAATCGCTGACGATTCGTTCGCTTAAGTGGGGATTCATCTATTTTGTTGTTACTCCCACTCATACCAGCAAGCATAGTTGGATTCACTTCAAGATTTGTTTGGGTGATTTTAGAAACTAATTCATCATTTCCCAAAACACTTCCACTCGAAGAGAATGGATCCACTCTGTGCAATGAAATAACTGTCATTAGTTTCATACAATAAAAGGTCTTCACCTATTTGTCCTTATCTAGGGAAATCATTCTCTAAGAATGTGACATCTCGTGATTCAAATTCAGTTATGTTACCACCTTCTTGCTGATCTATGAAGACTTATCCTTTAGATTGTTCACTGTATCTTATAAAGATACTTTTCTTTCATCTTGGACCTAATTTTCCATATTTGTGTGAGGAATTATGTACATAGGCAGCACAACCCCAAGGTTTTAAGAAACTTAGGTCAGATTTTCTATTGGTCCATAACTCATATGGAGTGGTAGCAACAAACTTTGAAGGCACTCTATTAAGTACAAATGTGGTTGTTAATAAAGCATCACCCAAAAGGTGATTTGTAAATGTGCTCGTGTCATCATTGACCTAACCATTTCAAGGAGGGTCTTATTACGTCTTTCCTCAACTCCATTTTGTCAGGAGTATATAGCAAATAATCGACGTAGCATTCCCTTTCATGCATCACATAAATTGCTCGAATTCACTAGACAAATTACTTAACCTTGATTAAGCCCTTAAGGTTTTAATTTTCTATCTAATCTTTGATTCCTCAACTAAGTTCATAAAACTTGATAAATCAATCTAATGCTTGCATTTGTGAGAAATTAGATAGATAATATAACTATATTCAGTGAAACTGCCTATGAATGTGATGAAATAAATTGCCCCGTGCCTAGCTCTTATGTTCATTGGTCCACATATGTCTGAATGGATTAATTGCAATGGCAATTCAGCTCTAGTTCCTTTTCCAATAGGCTTTCTTACTGTTTTTCCAGCCAAACAATGCTCACAGGTTGACAACTTGACTTTGTTTAGATTTTCCAATAAGCTCTTCGCTACCGCTATCTCGACTTCGGGCTAATATGACCAAGTCTAGCATAAACCTCTACATTATTCTCATAATCAACAACTGATGGGGTTATAAAGAAAATATCTTAATGTTTTTCTTACCTTGTTCAACATCAAGAACTATAAAACCATCATAGGGATAACCAGAACCATAAAATTGTTGTCCTAGAAATAAATCAACACCTTGTCCATGGAGTTGTAATTCAAAGACAAGTTTAATTAAAACCAACATTGACACCAAATTCCAATGAATGTGAGGAGCAAACAACACTTCATGTAGGAATAAGGTTTGGCCACTCCGCATTACTAATTTGCATGTGCTAATTCCCTTTACTTCTGCTTTTGAATCATTTCCTACATACATTCATTTTTTTTTTGTGTGGGATTCGTCGATATTCCACGAAGGCACTTCTATCCTTCGCTACATGGTCCATGGCTCCCGAGCCCATGTACCACAAAGGGAAAGATCTCGGCCAAAAGCACTCGAGCTAGCACATTAATTGTATTAATAATCAGAGAAAGGTCATTTCATACCTTTCGGGGTTTTTGCAATCACGTGCAAAATGCCCTTTATTGCCATAGTTATAACACTTGAGCTTGGAAATGTTCTTCATTTTCTTGAAGAAGCCTTTCTTCTTTCCTTTTCCAAGTTGGCTAACTTTTGTTTTTTCTTTCCCTCAGCATCTCCTTTACCCTCTTATTGATTCCCACCTTGATATGTTTTCGTCATGCCCACTCTTCCACTTCGCTATGTGCTGGAGATACAGCCATGCAGCATCAACACTTGTCTTACTGGCCATGAGGCGATCTTCCTCAAGCTCTAAATGACGCATTACATCTTCCAATGTTTGAATATTTTCATTGTGCGCAAGTGCATCTTTATATGTTCCCAGTTTTGGGGTAGTGAACGAATCATGGCTTGCACTTGTTGTTCATCGCAAGAGGTACCGCATCCTTAAGTTCACTTATCATATTTGACATTTGCCTTAAATGTTTCTTCATGTTATTTTTGTGCATGCTTGTAAGTGTCAAATTCCTTATGGTAAGGACCTTATTTTGTTATAGATCGCACACCAAACCTTTCTTCGAGGGAGCTGATCACATCCTTTGTGATCCACTTCTCTAACCCCTCATGATGTCACTATCCATGCCGCTTTAGCAAATGCGATGTGGGCATTCAAGTGCCTTATTTTCCTGTCTCATAGGCCTCTAATGATCCTCTATGTTACCATTGCCTTGCTCAAAGCTCAATCATGGACATTTGTAAAACCTCAAGAGCTTCTTGCTCTTCTAGTACGTATTGGATTTTCGTACTCCAAATCTCGTAATTGTCACCATTTAATTTTTCACCCTTATTGAGTTCAACTACGATGTTCTTAGCAGCAGTTGCCATTTGTTTTTTACCACTGCGCCAATTAGGCACTTTAATCAATTCTCAAAAAATACAATGAATGTTAAATTAATTGTAAAGTGTCAATTGAACATAGGGCTCGAGTCGAAAGTTCACTATGTTCCCAATCATCGTCTAAGTACCTAAACTCAATTAACCACTTTCGCAATTAATTGTTGTTTTGTCTAAAGTCATTGAACTTTAGCTAATTTGCAATGCTGAAATTTTAAACAATAATTTAGCAATATGTTCATATCATTGCGAGGTAATTCATACACAAAAATAAATAAATATAAATGCATATATATAAAGACGATAAATTAACTATATTACCATCGTATATTTCATGTATCTAAAAATATAAAAATTAAGTCAATCTCATGGAATGAACAGAATGGATTTATCCAATACGCTTCTTCAAATTTATAGAGTAATATATGGACTTTAAAACTGGACCTAATTTGTGTTCTAATGATCTCCACAGATCTGTCTTGTATCCATCTACGATTCGAATTAATTCCTTAAAAAGTTTTGTATTAGTTCTCGCGTGATCATAAGGGTAACTATTCCATAAGGAATCAAGAATTCCCTGTTCATTTGGTGATATGAGGCATGACCTCAAAGCCTTATATTTGTCAATACTTCTCATTAAGCTCCCTTCCCAAACAATTTTTTGAATTCGACAATTGATTTCTATTATATAATTCACTAGGATGTCAAAATCATCCCCCTTGACATGTGCTTCTTCATGCTCCCAAGATCCTTTATCATATACTTTACTCTTTGTCGATGTCTTGGGGTTCTAATGGTCTTTATTGACCTTATTTTTTCTTGTATATTTCAATAAAATAATCAATTTAAAAAACAGTTAATGAGATTCGAACTAGGGTCCCTTAAAAAATTACGAAGGGATCAATGTATATAATGATACGATTGATGCGTTTTTGAAATATGATATAATAATAATCAGATTGGAAACTCATTCACATAGATCCAATTAGGAAAATGGTCGGATTTTTCAGAGTTATGTTTTTTATTGTTGAGTCAGTTTTTGTAAACTGGAGAGAGATATCTTTTATTTTCGACAGTTATTTTTTTTTTTTTTCGAATTCTAGGTTCCCTTTCATATGCTTTTACACATGTTTCTTAAAAAAATATTTTTACCAGCATCCTAGAAATCTGTATAACACATCCTAGAATTTTTCAGAACAAAATTATCCACTTTTTTATTTCTATTAAAAATAATTATGGAACCAGTTTTTTAGAATTCTATAGAATAAATTGTTCAGAATCCAGTGCTCTGTTGTGTCACTGGTAGAAATTATATATACATAAATTTTTTTTATCAATATTATTTAATTTTTCATGAAACAAATCCACAAGTCTGTTGAAACAAATCCAATTTTTTTATTTTTATATATGTATATTTAAAATCGGAATCTAACAGATTTTCTTTTGGTATGAATAAGAAAGTTTTCTAATTATATGTTCAAAACAAACAAATCAGAACTATAATCTTAGGGGTAAATCTATTTCCGAAAATTTTCCAAAATAAAATGTTTATTTGAACCATATCTCAACAAAAGAAAATTAGAGAAAACACTATCCCATTTTGTTAAAACCATATCAAAATATAGTAACAGTAAAAAAATAATAATAGCCAGAAAACAACAAAAATAGGCTCTGATAGAATTTGTTGAGTTTTTGCTTTTATAAAATAAAATCGAGTTAGATGCAAACTGATGTCCAAGATCATGTATGCTTAGTTAGAATTGTTAGATTAAATACACAAGAATAAACACATAGATGTGATTTTTGTTACTGTTACACCAAATACAGAATAAAACCACATAACCCTAGAATCATGCATACTAATCAAAGATCAAATAAGCCAATATTATAGAAGACATACCCTCGAATCCATTGCATCAGACAAAGTAGCATCGTAAGCTCTTCTCTCAAGCATGGAGGCGTGGTTTGTCTTTCCTGATTGTAAAACCTAAGCAACGATTCGCTCTTCTCACGGCCGCGTATAACGTATGGCCGTAGGTTTTAAACCTGTGGACCTCGCCAAATTGCTTAATCATCTCAATGTCATCACTCCATCAAAACAACATTAAGGGCAAAACAGTGGAAACTACACATTAATTCAATATTTTATAATTAATGAAATAATTATATAATTATTTATGTGAACTCTAAGTCAACTAGGAATAGATCACTAACTTTATTGGGTTATCAATAGACAAGATAATCATAAACTAAAATTTAACACTTGTCACCTCTAATTAAAAGCGAAATCTAACAATCTCCCACTGGGCTACAAGTGTTAATGGTCATGTGTACATGATTGAATACTAAAGTCAAGGCGCAAATATACACTGGCCCAATCACAAATACTTTAACAATCTGGTCCATTAATTGCACACTAATCTAAAGCCGCCTATTATATCCATAACTTATAATTCATTCCCTGTCCACTGCAAACAAATACAATTTACACACTTGACATAGATCAAATATAGGTGCGTGGCCTGAGATTACATAAAATGTGATCTATAGTATGCCTATCTCCAAAAAGGTCCTCTTATGACTCACAAATGAGTCTAGTATCATATTTTCAAATACCACATGCTAAACAAAGAAGAGAAATCATGACATCACAACAAGAGTAGCTCAAAACATAACATAAATGCATTAAATAATCATAGCATACAAAGACATATAAATGAAATAACTATAGCGTGTCAATCACTTAATTTACACATAAACCAAATGAACTCCCACTCATCTTCCTATATCGTCTAGACTACATTAATCGATCCGGAAAGCAACATGCTCATGAAACACCTTAGGTATTGGCAAGCCTTGGTGAGCCGGGTCTCCAATCATGGAGTTCGCATCAATATGCCTCCAATTGACACTCGACCACTCTAAACTCTTTCTTTGCAACCAGAAACTTAATGTCAATGTGTGCTTTGATTTTGATGAACTCCGGTTGTTTTTAGAATATAACTCGTTGTAGCCTTTATTATCACAATTAACTTGCCATTGTTAATGCCTTCAATAATCCAAGTCCCGTGATAAAGTTTCAGCCCATATTCCTTGATTAGATGCCTCGGCAGCTATAAATTCAAAGCCATGGTTGAAGAGGCTACTAGTGTCCTGCTTGACACTTTCCATGAAATAGCCTCCCGCCAACATGTAGCATGTAGCCTAAGGTCGATTTCCTCGCATCTCGACATCCCGCAGTCCCAGATCCGAGCACCCACAACCTCCGCATGATCGGATCGCCGATATGTGAGCATACGATCCCCTTCGCCTCTCCTCGGGCGATACCTCATAACTCGTTTAGCCGCTTTCCGCTGATCCATACCGTGATCACTCGAGATATCCGCCAACATTCCCACAATGTACTTATATCCGGACGCTGCATACACTTGTGCATACACAAGACTCCCCATTGCACTTAATAAGGGTAGTTCTCCACTTCTTTTCTCGTCTAATTTTAGTATCGACCTAAGCTGAATTTATCACCCCTTTGCCACAAGTGTATCACCCGGTGCACACTCCTCGCATATTAAACCTTTCAAGCACCTTATTGATATAGGCCTTTGTGATAAGCCAAGTATACATCTCAACGCATCCCTATGGATTTGTATACTCCAAAACATAAGGATGCATCACTCAAGGTCTTTCTATTTCAAAATGGGATCGATAAGAACCTTTGGTGTCATGCAATAGACTCACATCATTGCTTGCTAGCATCGTCATCCACATAGAGCACCAAATATAACAAACTTTGTTCTAATTAAACTTAAGATATATGCATTGATCAACGTTGTTCTCCCTTTTGAAACCATATGAAGAAACACCTTATCAAATTCCGTACCATTGATTCGGATGCCCGCTTTTTAAACCATAAATGGACTCTTGAGTCTACATACTAGGTGCTTTGGGTTTCTTAACTCAAAGTTCTCAAGTTGCACCATGTATATAGTTTCATCAATGTCTCCATTGAGGAAAGCCGCCTTGACGTCCATTTGCGTGCAAATCTAGATCACAATGAGCTTTTCACAAGTGCCATTATAATTCTCAATGAGTCTTCTCGGTCGGTAAACCCGCGAAAAGGTCTCCTTTATAATCTATGCCTTCCTTTTCGGGTAAAGCCCTGGCGACTAGGAGTGCCTTTATATCTCTCGACCATTGCTCAATCCCGCTTGGTTTTGTTCATACATTTACAACCAATTGGTTTTATACCTTTAGGCAATCTCGACCTAGATCCCAAACGCCATTATCTTCATGGACTTCATTTCCTCTTGCATAGTCGCAATCCACTTTTCTCGAATTGCGCACTCAAGGCTTGGCTTGATTTACGCACGAGATCGGCCCTCCAACCCCAGATCAAACTCATGCTCCAAAGAAAGACTACATAGCCATCCTAAATTGCCTTTCTCCCCTTTCTCTAGTGGACCGCCTTAATGGCACTTCAGGTTGAGGCTGTTGAGGTTCTTCCACTATTTCTTGATGTGGTTCCTCAAATCTAGTGGGTGGAGCCTCCAATTGTATTGGAAGTTGAACAGGAATGTCATCATTTACCACATCACTTGGCACAATAATAGGAATAAATTCATTGTCACCAATAGCTTCAATAGTAGTCGTGGGCTGGAGCATTTACACATACCCTCAAAAATGATCTCCAATCCTGAGAGTGCTCCCAATTATCCTCAATAAACTTGGCATTACTCCTCGGGCTCCCAAAGAAGGACCTACTTCTGAAGGGTCATAAACTTATACCCTTTAGACCTCCTTATCCCACAAAAATAACAAATTAACAAATTTTGAGTCCAATTTTCTTTCATCAGCCTATATGCCCGCTTTCAATTTGACAACCCTGCACGTGCATGTCTAATACTAGGCTTCTACCCGGGCCCATAACTCATATAGTTCTTGTTAATCACGATCGGGAACTCTATTGAGTATATAAATCATGGGTCTTTAATGGCTTCACCCCATAATGAATTAGGTAGAGAAGAATGACTAATCATACTTACCATGCCCTTAAGGGTTCTATTGCGCCTCGCCTACACCATTTTGACTCTGAGTTCCGTGCATGGTGTATTGAGGTATGGGCATCGCATTCGTAAGGTATTTAAGCAAAAGGTCCCGGCCGTTGTTCACCCGATCCATCATATATCTACTTGTTATAATATTCCCTCCACGCCGATTTGACGGCTTTACTCTTTCTTGCCTGTACCGATTCAACCCTGGGCTTTGAAAATTTTGAACACTTCTAGGCTTGTGCCTTTTCATGTATTAGGTATAAATAACCATATCATGGAGTAATCGTCTATAAATGTGATAGCATGTGTGCCCATTCCAAGAAGTCAGAGGAATGGTCCACATATCCATATGTATCAACTCTAAGACGCTACTACACCGATTTGCACTGTCTTTCTTTTGTTAGTCATTTTCCTTAATGCACCTACACACATATGTCAAAAAATCAAAATGTGTCAAGGGAATAAGAATTCCCTTGAGTTATTAGCCTTTCAATTCGTTGTTTGGAAATATGTCCCCATACGCTTTTGCCATAACATCGAGGTGATTTATTATTTAATTTGCGCTTTGATCCAATAATGGTTGCATTCATTATTAAATTTTGTACTGGGATTTTGCATATTTAATTTATATAGCTTATCAATTAGACTACCAATTCAATAACTTTAGAATTTTGAAAAGACTAAATGTTTCTATTTCAAATGAACAAAGATAACCATTTGTCCAAACATGAAACAATCTCAAATTCTCATTTCAAATGATTTCAGATAATAAATGTGTTTTCCAAAATTAAATAAAACTTAGTCTAATATGTTTAAAATGTCCTAATAGCTTCAGACTTGAGCTTCTCTTTGCCATTTCCGGGGAGTAGATGTATCTTTCACCATCAATTGCACCGCTCGAGCGCAGTAAGCCCGCATAGTGACACTTTATGTGAGTAGTGGCTCCGCATTCATCCACCGCGTCACTCCGCATCAAAGCCAAATTAACTCTCGTAACTAACAAAGTTGTTAAGCTTAGGAATGCTACTGATATTGGCAGAAATAGCAGACATAGTAGATACTGAAAAATAAAACACAAAAATGCCTACATTAATACTACAATAATGCATATATTAAATGTAAATATATATATACACATCGTAAATTTCAATAAGATACTGGCACAACATTGTATTTAGTCTTTGGACGTAAAAAACAATTTGAAATCCAGACTCAATTATACTAAATGTGTATTAATATTATAACGGCCAATATTATGCCTTCTTTCTTTGACCGACATAATGTTTGCATGTTAAAAACTTATTTATCTGACATTTTAGACTATTATTTACTCCTACATCCGCATAAAAATAATCATCCTCACCGACTACTTTAGCATAGATATAGAAAGTTCATTTATTATAAAATTAATTTAATTAAAATTGGCCAGAGGTTACTTTGGTAACATATTAATTTAAAAATTAATTTAATAAATAAACATATCATACTTCATCAAGTAATTGAATTAGACGTTATGGAAATAATGATAATTCAATTAGACGTGTTATGAAAATAATAATGGTGACTTAATCAGATTTAGAAAATAATAATGGTAATTCAATTATAATTGTTTAATTACTTTAATGAAAAGACGCAGAAAATAATAATAATGATAATTATGACGTCAAGATCGCACTCAAACGACATAACGCTTGAATCGCCTTTCAACCCTGCGACGCTGGATCGATAAGCCAACTTTGACCGCCGATAACTTCATCGCTCAGCGTCCGCTTTCTTGAACGCCATCTGCTGGGTTTTTCGCTCTTTGGCTGGGGGAACAAATCCCCTGATGCCAATTTTGCGTAAAAAAATTTCGCATTCGGCATTCAGTGGTTTAATTCCTAATATACCAGACGGAACCACAATAATCATGCAATCTCACTCAAAAAGCAACCCAAGTAAAAACACATTATGTGTCAAAACCCATACATCGATTTCAACCAAAACAAATTATTGAATTTTGCATAAATTGCTCCTAAAAATATATATATTTCCAAAAATCCGTATGATCAAATTAGCACCAAAACACTAACTTATTAATCAAATGATCAGTGATGATCCATTCCGATACCACTCTGTTAGATTAAATACACAAGACTTAAACACGTGGTGATTTTCGCCATCATATAATTCAAATACGTATTTAAAACCACATAACCCTAGAATCATGCATACTAATCAAAGATCAAATAAGCCAATATTATAGAAGACATACCTGAATCCATTGCAATTAGACAATGCAGTAACAGAAGCTCTCTCTCAAGTATGGTGGCTAGGGTTTGTCTTCTGGATTGTAAACCTAAGCAATGATTCGCTCTCCTCAATGGGCCGCAGATAACGGCTGAGTTTAAACCCGCAACTCGCCAACATGATCCGCTCTTTAATGTCACCCATCAAAAACAATATTATAAAAACAGGAAACCACACATTAATCTCCATATTTTATACTGGGTTAATGAAATAATTATATAATTATTTATGTGAACCCTAAATTCAACTAGAAATAGATCACTTAACTTTATTGTTATCAATAAACATGATAACCATGTTCAAAATTTAACACTATTGCTCACTATAAAAGGAAATCTAACAAGAATTCCAATCACATCACCGAACAATGAATTGGTAATATATTTTTTCACAGCTTATATGACATACCTTTTGAATCCACAAAGAATTTTTTAAGAGTGAGATTTTTGAGAGAGTTTTCTTTCTGAGATTGTTTCTTTTTCCTCTATTTCTTCTTTTCTTTTTCTTGCGTTAAAAGAACAAAAAAACTGTTTTTTTTTTTCATGTATTATTCTCTCGCTTTGATAAAAATTCTAACTTAATTTCAATTAAATAAATCAAGTGGGTCACATCATGTGGGTCCGAATGGAACAAAACTAACAGAGGTAATACTGTAAGAATCTCTTGAACGGGAAGGAGAATGGAAGGTTTTATAACGAGCATCACAAAATGATAAGCAATTTTGTCATTTGGTCATAGACGGAGAGGCGAAAAAGATATAAGATTTTCTATCCTAAGGTCGAGGATTGATTAAGGGTTGGGCTTTACTAGTTGATAAACTTAGAGAGTTGGGGGTTAAGGGAACGATAGATGGGGAGAAAGCAAAGGGCGAAATCTAGAAGTCTAGCTGGCTTTCGAGGTGGACATCCGACGGGGAAGGGAAGAGAGTACCCTCAGTGGGAAGATCTTTTGTTGAAGTAACGAAAGCGTAAAAATGTAAAACCCCAAGAATGATTTGGAATAGATAGAGAAAAAGCCTACTATGGAGGCAAATGAGAACCTTGAGCTTGTGTTGTTGAGCTGTATAGAGAACTCTATCTTACCCAACCCGCCCGAGCCTGCTTGGGCCTGAAAAACACTGAGTCGAAGGGAAGTCCAATGGGTGACTTTAATCAATATCTTTTATTGGAATTTGAAATTCCAGAGGAAGCAAAATGGGTTCTTAAGTTAGGGAGAAGATGGTTTAGGGGTGGCTTTCTCAACCTAGAAAGGTGAGCCCTGATTTCGGCTGTGTGAGCAGTAAGGAGAAAGTGAGGGAGGCATGGATCAGAGTGGTGGGATTGCCTTTGCATCTATGGAGACAAGAGGTCTTGAAGAAGATCGGTGATAGTTGTGGTTTTTTTTTTTGTAATTGATAAGGAAACAACACTTAGATTGTAGGTATCGTGGGCAAGAATCTTAGTGAAGATGAAAGGATAAAGAGATTCAAGCACGTCAACATCTCGGGAAGAGGCGCTAGCTTCTCGAGCTTCAAATTTTCCAGAGGCATCACGAAATCCATAAGATGTTCATTCGCCAAAGGCAGGAAAGAACCGGGCCCCGCATGAGAGGAAGTGAAGCAAAGAGAATTCACAACATGCGCCGGAAAAACTCGGGCCATCTACAAAGGACCCCAATGTTGAAGGACCCGATGGATAAGATGCGAGAGGAGGGAGCGTCAGCCGACGTAGGATGGGCTCAAAGATGGAAATATATGGGTAGTGTTTACACTTAATCCTGAAGAAAGCGCCCGATAGGGCCTGGGCCAACCCCAACAACCCATGGACAATCCTATTCTAAGCCTAAGGATGTCAATGCCTGCATACGATCCCGTCCTAATCTGGATATGATCCGAATCAAGTTCGGGCGCGACATTATCTTGAGATTATACATCGTGATAATTCGACTCTCATTGACTTTGTGGTTCTTTTCTCTCAAAGTCAATTGCACTGTGGTATACAAACAATTTCTCGTAATAACAAAAAACCCATTTTACATATACAAAAGAACTACACGGAGTGGTGTCCATCACAATCTATACACACATACTGTAGTCCCATTTAATTTATACATGTACACTTCTATTACAAAACATCGGTAGACCCGAAGGGGCCACAGGAGCACCTATCTTGAGCCGGCCCGTGTACGCCCGCCCGATGTGATGCTCCGTCCTCATCCTCCCCTTCTCTCGATACCTACACGGATTGAACACCCATGCTGTTTTTTACGCGAGCTGAACATAAGGACAACCACCAACGGCGATCACATGTTTATACATATGCATTCTGCTGAGATCTATACATATTTATAAACTTCGTAGAATTCTTTAATAATCTCTATATTCCTAATGCATGTCAATCTCTTTCGGTACATTGTCTTCTCATGTCTGATATATCTTTTATCTATACTTTACCGCATTCCCATACTTCTCATCTTTCTTATATGACTTATCAGACTCCATGTACTCATTCATATACTCTCACATACATTAGTAATGCTCTATTTCTATCATATACTTAAGCTTTCAGATACTTTTTGTGATTTTTCTTGTGTTGGCTTTAAAGCCAATACTCTCAGGCACTCATATCTTTTATTTTTCAGATTTTGAATTTCTATCCTCATCTTCATATTCCGATATAAGACTTTATACTTTTACTATCATATCATATACTATCACATGTTTTAAGTATTCAAGCTTCTTCATGTGTTTTTCATATACTCATATTTTTCATATACCTTTCTTATCTACTCTCTATCCTTTTCTGCAAATTATACTTCGTACTTTCCATATACCGTATTCATGTAATCGTTTCTTATATCATTTTCATATCTATATTCATGTAATCACACTCTCCTCATAAATGCTTCCCGTTATACTTTTCATATGACTTTATCTTTATGTACTTGCATATGTTGTCATATACTTTCATATGATATTCATATACTGTGCTTTTCATATACTACTCTTTCAAGTATACGCACTTTTCATATGCTTTTCGTATACTATGCTTTCATACTATACTTGTTCATATACTTTTCATGTACTATGTACTTTTCATATACTGTCATATTGTACTTTACTTCTTGTTCTTGTAACTGTCTATACTTTCATCGCATAGCAATGCTATGCTTCTCATATCATATCATATACTTTTTACATTTCCTGTACATATATTTTTCTTTTTCTTTAATGTTCATGCCTGCGAATACCTTAGGAGCGGATACGGGAAATAACTATATGTACCCGGCAGACTTTATCACTCAGACGAGATAACGATTCTATCTCAGATGTACTAGTTAGGTATTTATCACCAGACGCAGCCAAATGGATATCTCTGGTCTCAGAATACCCGAAGGTATCATCACCACAGATGTTGACATGCCATGTACTATGTAGTGACCCTTAAATACCATGATCCGTAACGATCTATGTCACCGACCCAAACGGGCCCCTCGATATCTGCTCATGCATCTGGCCGTAAAGAATCAGATCTTCCCCTCGTAGGCACGCCCCATTCATCCCTCTACCTGTGCTCTGGGCTTTATTAATCACGAGCTACATTCCTTCTCAGACATACTTCATAAATGACGAATAACCATTGTTACCGCAGACTGGCTATAAATATATACTATCATTACTTTAATCTCAGATTCGCTCTCATATCCTCATTCATATTACTTGCCTCATATTTCTCTATAATACATATATATCTGTTATCTTTGTTATCATTATTTATCTTCGTGATAATATATGTAATCCTATCATATATCATGAATGCATCTATTCATCACCTTGTATTCATATATGTACCCCTATCATTCTGTACTTGTACTCATTACATTGTGCTTTCTAGTCATCTTTTGCATTTCCTTCTATCGCTCTTAGCATTTTACGCATTTCTATCATTCTTGCTCTAGCATGCTCTATCTATTCATTTAGGTATGTCTATCATATATTCATATCATATAATCCTATATTCATATCATATCTATGTATTCTATTCCTCTATGAATCTATTTCTTTACTTTGTGAAATTGGAATTAATCCCAATCGGATCATCCAAACTAAAGCTATGGCATTTTCATGCCAAACTAGTCAATTCTACCGATATTACACTCAGACAGTTTGTACACTCATTTCCAGTGTCTTGACTCCATATTTGACGCTTTTTCTTTGTACTTTCAAAGCTAAGGTGCTAAGGGTTCTCTCAACTGAAATCACCTAAATCGGCTAATCGAAACTTGGAGTTATGGCCCTTAAACAACTCCTACCACTCTAAGGATCAAACCGATGCGTGATCTGGCTTGCACATATCCCCACTCTGGAGTGAATTTGATGTCAAATTAGAGTCATAATCGATGATGCCTATTTCTGGATGTTTGGTTTTTCTTGAAGTCTAGTTTAATTAGACACTTGAATCACTCAAATCGGATAAGAAAAACTGAGAAAGCAGGGCTAAAACACAACACTCCGGTCAAAGAGCATGGTATCAGTGACTGCTTCAGACTGCATTCCAGACAGTTCGCTCCCGAGATCGTGCCGCATGTTCTCCGACCAGACTGCACAGTTGACCAAAATCGACCAGAACCCAAACTGTACCGGTACCACTCTGTTCGGTACCGGTACAGGTCTTCGGGAATGACCAGAAATGTTGGTTTTCTCCCATTTTTCCATATTTTGCTACCCAAATCAACTCTATACTTATCTTACACCAAAAACCTATCATGAATTCCTTCCAAAACAACTATAATATGGGTTATAACCCATACATAAACCAATTATAAAGGTTAATTAGGGTTTGTTCTAAACCTTAACTCAATTACTTGCTATTTAACCATGAATCCCTCCTCAAAAGGAGAATTTCATACTCATCTTGTGCCATTTACAGTTTTACCAACCCTACTTTCAAGAAAACTTTGGTTAGGATGAAATCCTAACAAACCCTAGATTTGGGGCAAGCCATTAACCATACAAAACCAAAGATCCATACTCATAGTCATAGTTCCATACCTTAATTTGGCTTCTTCTTCTTCCTTCATCTTCTTCTTCTCTTCCTCTTCCTCTTCCTCTTCGTCTTCTTCTCCCCTTCTCTTCTCTTCTACGAATTTTTTGCTTCCCCAAAATGAGACCAAATTTGGTCTTAAATCCCATTTTTAAGTTAAGGCCATGTTTGGCCTTTGCATTTTTAAACCTTTTTTTTCCCATTTTTGCAATTAGGCCCTTCCACTCTTTCTAATTTCTATTCCATATTTTCTCTAATTCCATAATGGCATATAAACTTATTGTTTTATGCCTCTCATATCCTTAAGTGGTAAATGACTACTTTAATTTTGGCTTATTATTAATTCCGGTCTCTGCTTTATTTTCCTAAAATTCCATTTAGCTTTAATATACTCCTAAAACATGTCCAAAATCAAGTTAGGTATTTTTCGGGTGTTACAATTCTCCCCTCCTTATAAGAATTTCGTCCTCGAAATTCATACTATGCGCTTTGCCTGTTCTATGTCAAGTCCTTTCTTTTCATATCTTTTACATATGACATTTCTTATACTTTCTTTTCATTTCTATTCTCTATGTCATGTCTATATCACTTCATTGTCATCTATACATAACACAAGGACATCCATATCGCAGGCCAATACTTTCTATACGTATCCACAAGTTCATCTTTCTATCTTATACTCTATCTAGACTCGCATCTTATACTCTATCTAGAAGAGTCTAAACATAGGCTTTTCCAGAATCGACTAAACCTTTGCTCTGATACCACTAAAACTGTCACGCCCGCCGGATCCCGGTCCGACTCGATTGGCGGATCCGAACTGAAGTCCGAGGCGCGATACTATCTATACTATATAATCGTGATACCGAGACTCATCGACTCTGCTTCCTTTCTCAGCCACTGCATTATACAAACAATTTTTGTAATAACAAAAATCATTTTACATATACAAAAGAACTACCACCGGAGTGGTGTCCATCACAAACTATACACATATACAGAGTCCCATTTACTTATACATGTACAATTTCTATTACAAAACATCGTAGATTCCTGGCAAGCCATTGTGAGCACCTATCTCTGAGTCGCCCGTGCATGGTTACGGATGTTCCGTCCTTCTAGCCTCCTCTCGTACTACACGGACAACACCCGTGCTGTTTTTTACGCTTAGTGAACATAAGCATGGACAATTCACTAATGGCGATCATTACAAACTTATACATATGCATTTCATATATCTATACATATTTCTATAACTTTAATTCTTTATCATCTTATATTCCTAATGCATGTCAATCTCTTTTGGTACATGTTCTATGTCTTTGACATATCTTTTATCTATACTTTTACTGTATTCCTATACTTCTCATCTTTCTGTTCTATGACTTATTGCATTCCATGTACTATTCATATACTTCACATACATTTGTACGTTCTTATTCTATCATATACTTCAGGTTTTCGTATACTTTTGTACTTTTCAGGTTGGCTTAAAGCCAATACTTTCATATCATATCTTTATTTTTCGTATTTCGTGAATTTCTATCTCATCTTTTATATCTCCCGTAGGAGTATAAGACTTATACTTTTACTATCATATCATATACTATCATATGTTTTCACATAGGCTTTGATGTGTTTTTCATATACTATATTTTTCATATACCTTTCTCTTTTATCTACTTTCTATCCTTTTCGTGTACTATACTTTGTACTTTCCATATACTGTATTCATGTACTATTCTTATACTATTTTCATATATCTATATTCATGTACTGTTCATTTCCTATACTGTTTTCCTGTTATACTTTTCATATGACTTTATCTTTTATGTACTTGCATATGTTGTCATATACTTTCATATGATATTCATATACTGTGCTTTTCTTATATATACTATACTTTTTCATATCAGATTTTCTATATGTTTTTCTGATACTATGCTTTTCTATATATTATATTTGTTCATATACTTTTCATGTACTATGTACTTTCTTATATACTCACATATTGTACTTTACTTGTTCTCAGAATTGTCTATACTTTCATCGCATACAGTCACACATGCTTCTCATATCATATCATATACTTTTTACATTTCCTGTACATATACTTTTCTTTTTCTTTTATGTTCATGTCTGCGAATACTTTAGGAGCGGATATGGGAAATAACTATATGTACCCGAAGGTACTATCACTGTACGAGACAATGATCTCTATCTGTATGTACCCGAAGGTACTATCATCAGACGAATGTTGATATCTCTGGTCCCGTAAATACCAAGGTATCATCACCGCATGCAGATAAAGGATCTATGCTATGTACTATGTAAATAATTCTTCGGGCTACCATGATCCAAACGGCATCTATGTCATCGACCCAAACGGGCCTGGAGACCGCCTATGTATCTACCGGCAGCAATCAGATCTTCCCTATAGTACGCTCTATCTATCCTCTTACCGTGTTCTAAGGCATAATCGCTTTGTTACATTTTCTGTACATATTTCACAAGTATGAATAACTATTGTTATCATGATTGCTTATGCAATATATACTATCATTACTTTAATCAGATTCGCTCTCATATCCAGAGATTCATATTACTTGAGTTTCTATATTTCTCTATAATACATATATTCATATCTTTTGCTATCATTTAGTTTTGTCTTCGTATCATATATGTAATCCTATCATATATCATGAATGCATCTATTCACTCTTGTATTCATATATGTACCTATCATTCGTGTACTTGTACTCATTATTGTGCTTTGTCATCTTTTACTTCTCTCTATCGTTCTTAGCATTTACGCATTTCTATCATTTGTTCTTAGCATGCTCTATCTTATTCATTTAGGTAGGTCTATCATATATTCATATCATATAATCCTATATTCATATCATATTCAAGTATTCTATTCCTCTATGAATCTACTTTACTTAGAAATTGAATAATCTAACTCTGACAATATCCAAACTAAAGTTAAGTGGCATTTTCATGCCAAACTAGTCAATTTACCAACATTACACTTGGGACAATTTATAATACTCATTTTCCAAAGGTTCTAATTCCATATTTGACACTTGTTCTTTCGTACCCTTTTAAAGCTAAGGTGCTAAGGGTTGTTCTTCAACCTGAATCACCCAAATCGAGCACCGAAACTCGAGTTATGTTCTAAACAACTCGGACTACTCTATGATCAAACTGATGCAGGAATTGGCTTGCACATATCCCCACTTTGAGTGAATTTATGGGCTTCTTAGATTCATAATTTGACGATATCTATTTCTGGATGTTTGGTTTTTCTTGAAGTCTAGTTTAATTAGACACTTGAATCACTCAAATCGGATAAGAAATGATAAGTTGGCCATTTAAAATACTTAACACCGGTTAAAATAAGAAAGAGCAGGTATCAAGACTGCTCCGCGACTGCATTCTGCATACAGTTCGGTTCTCGAGGGTCGTGCCGGTAATACCGACCGTGACCGTACAGTTGACTAAAATCGATCAGATCCTAACCTGCATCGTACCACTGCTCTATACCGGCATGTGTCTTCGGAATGACAAGAAATGCTTGGCTTCTTTCTCATTTTTCCATATTTTGCTACCCAAACTCTATAATTTATCTTACACCAAAACATATCATGAATTCCTTCCAAAAAAATTATAATAAGGGTTATAACCCATACATAAACCAATTATAAAGGTTAATTAGGGTTTGTTCTAAACCTTAACTCAATTACTTGTTATTTAATCCATGAATCCTCCTCAAAAGGAGATTTCATACTATCTTGTGCCATTTACGCTTTACCAACCTTATTTCAAGAAAACTTTGGCTATGAATGAAATCCTAACAAACTCCTAGATTCAAAAAGCCAATAACCATACAAAAACCAAAGATCCATACTCATAGTCATAGTTCCATACCTTAATTCATTTCTTCTTCTTCCTTCATCTTTCTCTTCTCTTCCTCTTCCTCTTCCTTCGTCTTCTTCTTCCCTTCTCTTCTTCTACGCTTTTGCTTCCTAAAAATTCCAGACCCTCAAATTTGGTCTTAAATCCCATTTTTAAGTTAAGGCCATGTTTGGCCTTTGCATTTTTAAACCTTTTTTTTCTCAATTTTGCAATTAGGCCCTTCCACTCTTTTTAATTTCTATTCCATCTTTTCTCTAATTCCATAATGGCATATAAACATATTGTTTTATGCCTCTCATATCCTCAAGTGGTAAATGACTACTTTACCCTTGGCTTTATTATTAATTCTAGGTCTCTTGTTTTATTTTCCGAAAATTCCATTTAGCTTTTAATATACCCTAAACATGTCCGAAAACTGCTAGGGTATTTTTCGGGTGTTACAATTCTCCCCTCCTTATAAGAATTTCGTCCTCGAAATTCATACTATGTGCTTTGTCTGTTCTATGTCAAGTCTTTTCTTTTCATATCTTTACATATTACCTTTCTTATACTTCTTCTTTTCATATTTCTATTCTCTATGTCGTGTCTATATCACTTCATCAGTTATCTATATACATAACACACAAGGACATCCACATCGTAGGCCAATACTTTTCTATACTTATCCATGTTCATCTTTCTATCTTATACTCATTCAGACTTCATCTTATACCTATCTGGTAGCTATTTCCAAACATAGGCTTTCCTAATCGACTAAACCTTTGCTCGATATCACTAAAATCAAGCCACGCCTGCCGGATCCCGGCCCGAATTCGACATGGATCCGAACTCAAGTCCGAGGCGCGATACTATCTATACTATAATCGTATACGACTCTCGCTGACTGCTTCTCAAGCTATACCGCATTCGTGGTATACAAACAATTTCTGTAATAACAAAAACCATTTTACATATACAAAAGAACTACCACCGGAGCGTCCATCACAATCTATACACACATACGCAGTCCCATTTACGATACATGTACAATTTCTATTACAAAACATCAGATTCCAAGGAAGGCTGGTGAGCACCCCATCTCGTGAGTCGCCCTGCATGTCGATGTGGGATGTCCTCATTCTAGCCTCCCTTCTCGATACCTACACCTGGGACAACACCCCATGCTAAGCTTTAAGCGAAAGGGAACATAAGCATGGACAACCACTCAATGGCGACTGTCACAAACTTATACATATGCATTTCTCATATATCTATACTATTTCTATAATCTTTAATTCTTTATCATCTTATATTCCTAATGCATGTCAATCTTTCTTTATGACATGTTCTATGTCTTATACATATCTTTATCTATACTTTTATCGTATTCCTATACTTCATCTTTCTCGTTTCTACTTAATTTATCGCATTCCATGTACTATTCATATACTTCACATACATTTGTATCGCTCTTATTCTATCATATACTTTGTGCTTCTCAGATACTTTTGTATCTCTTTCTTGTGTTGGCTTAAAGCCAATAATACTTTCATATCATATCTTTTATTTTTCAGATTTTCAGAATTTATATCTCATCTTTCATACGCCCCTTTCCCTTAGCCGAGGCGTGAGAGGGACGCCATTACGGATCGAGACTTGCTAACCCGATTCTTCCTAACACAGGCCCATTTCAAATCATAATATCATAATAACAGTAAAACTGTAAAACTACCATCGTAGTGGTGTTTAAATGTTCCTGTACATAAATTCCTAAGTCCCATTCTCACAGACTTAAACAAGTTCCATTATTACCAAAATATTACATTTACATTACAAACAAAATCAAAGACCTACACAAAGATTCCTAATGTCATGGTTGGCCTTAGCGATCACGCGGAATGTCTCTAATCTAATTTCCTTCAGCATCTACACAGATGAAACACTCCGTGCTGTTTATACTTGAGCCGGAAAACAGATAACATATAAGCATGACCATGTAGTGGTTCCCTACCATGTGATACTTATAACATAATTCATATATCAAAAGTTTCACATCTCCCGTAGGGAGTACATAATGTAAATCTTAGAATAAAAAGTAATTGTGAGGTACACTAAGGTAATTAAACTCGATTATGACTTTATTTCATCTCATTCATGTACACAACATATAGGTATTTTACCTGCATCGACTGGTAATAATGAATACCCAAAGGTACAGTACAGTACTGAACAGAGGTGTTGAAACATAATAAGTGCCTGCCCACGTAACAGAGGTGTCGTAGCACTATGTAGAAGTGTTGTAGCTTTGAATAGAGAGTGCTGAAGGACTAAACAGAGAGTATCGAAACACTAAATAGAGAGTGTTGAAGCACTAATCAAAAGTGTCGAAGCACTAATCAAAGGTGCCTATTAATTCACTATTTGATCTTAGACAGACATACAGTTATATGTAATACTGAGCTTGCTATATTGTTCTTAATCACATTCCCGTATTTATATAACACTAGCAAATAAGGGGCGAGAAAACAAGTCTGCCCAGAACGCTCCACCGAGGCGGCGAGGTGTAGAACATTTTACATATAATCAGAGATACAGTATTGCATCTCTTTCTATCTACTTGTGTTAGGATCATACATTAATCTAATTGATGGTTTCTGAATTAACAAGATGTGAACAAAACAGATTCTTAAAGTTCGCTCAGCGAACAGTGCTACACCTAGGCGGACCAACCCTACGCTGAGGCGTAGGAACGGTGATCAGAAATAGCCCTGTTCGCCTAGGCGGAGCAGAAAATGAGCAGATTGGTCTTGGGTTCGCCTAGGCGAACAAACCTTCGCCTAGGCGAAGGATGTCGAGTTTGGACATAATTGGGGCCTTTTGCCCCTTTTCATCAAAAATTTCCATAAAAACAAAACAATATCAGAACAACTCTCAAACCCAACTCAAACTAACCAAAACACTTATTAGATTCTTCCCACACAAAACCTGCAATGAGGGACGGTGATAGTTTCCATACCTTGCTTTTTTTGAAACCTTCAAAACCAAGCCCTCATTTTCTTCACTTCTTCCTTTCCTTTCCTTTACTTGATCAAATAGAATTCAAGAAATGGAGAATAGCAAACCAAAGTTAGTTCTTTCCCAAAACTGTAGCACTACCTCTCTTTGAGCCAAAAATGGAGAACTTATCCATATTCTAGAAGACCATGTTCGTCTTATCCTCACTAATTTCTTTATCCCTTGGATTTTAGTCCTTCATCTTTCTTTCATTTGCAAATCAACTTATCATTATTCTACTTTAACATATAATCTTTTTAACTTATGTCCTTTGGGTCCTTAATTTGACAATTGGCCATTTTACCCTTTTTCACACTTAACATTTAAATTTTCGAAAGATACAAATTTATGTTATACCCTAAACATGTGATAAACTATTAGGGTATAATTTGGGGTGTTACAGGCTATTTCTAAGCCCAAAACCCACTGAGTTGGGATTCAAGAGATAAATTAAGGAGATGTTTCATGCAAAGGTATACAAATTCCCAAAGGCTAGAAAAGCCTAAATAGAGAATAAGTCCATCAAGATGGAGGCTCGGTGGAGGTAAATGGAATAAAAAGGCTACATGTTGGCTTAGAAGACCAAAAGGGCACACCCTCAACGTCTTCAAATGAAGCGAACTCCACTATTAAGGCTTCTACACATGATGAGGAGTTGATGGGAGATAGGAGGGTGGAGAGATGTCAGGAAGAAAAGGATGAGGAAGAATCCCAGAGGTATGTTATTGTTGAGTCCCAATATCCTTTTCTCCTTCTTTTATTTGACCGAGCACCTGTTGATGAGGGGTTCTTTAGTTTGGTGGCTGAGTGGGGTGGTGGGGAAGTGGTGTAGTTTCCAGGCAGTAAAGAGGGAGCCGAAAAATCAAGTCCCGGAGGTAATTGTTCTTACCTTGCTGGGTGGATAGTATAGAATTTGGGCTCAAAAGGAAAGAGATGATTATGGTGGAGAGTCCTCACGACATCCACAAGGAAGAAGGAGAAGAAGTTTCAATAGAAGAGGATCCTGAGAATTTAAAGTCAGGGAAAGCCTTTAAGGTCTAAACAAATTTCGACAAGCCATCGAAGTGGTACGAAGCATTTAAGGTTGGATCTAATGTATAAAATAAGTGTGATGTAAGACGTAAAGGAAAAGGGAAGGAAATGCACTGGATCTAATTCAAATCTGGACAGAGAAATTAAAAACTTAAAGGCATTAATAATGCAAGAAAATGGAGGCCAACAAAGGGGTCGATAGGAAAATGACCTAGGCTTTACTCAAGCACCAATGAAGACAAGAATTTCTCTTGGAATGTTAGGAGGGACCTAATAACTTAGAAAAGAGGAAAAGGTTAAAGCTGTAAGTCCCAGTGGATCATTATATCTGTGAGGCACTGCTGAGGTAATTCCCAAAGATTACATTTATGGTGGAGGTTTGTTGATCAAGGTACCTGTTAATGCAATAGAAGCTCGTGGATCCTAATTTTGGGATTCCCAAAGGTCAACTTGTTGGTAAGGAGGAGAGTTAATTCTCTTTATCCTATAATTTCAAAATCCCATACATGTCCACAAAGCCATAAGCCCACTGGTCAGAGTCACAAGAATCCATTTTTATAACAGCAGCGCTATGGTCACATAATAAAATATGTTCAAGGTGTATAGAGGATTTTAATGTAATCTAATCTCTGATGAAAAATGAATATGGTGTTATGATGTTCCACTCCTGCATGTCTCAGATCAACACTTTTCCAGAATGGAAAACACATTCCATAATAAAGTAAATACACAAATATGCAAATACCAAAGATCATCCAAGATTGATGAGGTCATCATGATATATCATGATCAAAAGATAAAACAGTTTGCGTCCTCTCAACACAACATCCAGACTTGGTTTAATGAGGTTATCACCTGCCAGAGGTCCAAGACGGATTGAGTTCTCAAAATATGGCCATTGAAAAGAGAAGGTCAAGAACTGATTAATGGTCGGGTAAGAAATCCCAGATGGAAATGGGTGAAATACACTCCAACAGGAGGTTTAAAGCTCTACACACTGGCCCAAACATCCCACTTTTATGAATAAAGCACCATGATATATCCCAAGAATGGAGCCAACTCAAGATTTTGTGAAACTGTTAATGAATATTGATTAATATCATATGTTAAAATGAGAAAATTGATCCAAAATAAACTTTATTAATATAAGGATATGAGGTCGAAAAATGGTGACCAAGGTCAATTGTAAAATAAGTCATATGTTTTCATGAAATTAGAGAAATGAAATGGAGTAATGGAAAAATAATAGAGACTTTTAAATGGAGTAATTAATAGAGAATGAAAAGATCAAATATAAAGCAAGAAATAAAAAGAAAAAAATTGTTATATGGTATGTGGGTATTATGGTGAGGAGTGCTTTCCTCTTTAAAACATTATTCATGGTGATCCATGCTGAAAGAAATAAAAGGGAAGAGGAGAAGAGAAGATAAAACAATAAGAAGAGGTGTTGAGAACACTTGGGAAACAGTCATTATTCATCATACAACCTTGTGTGGAACCCAGCCATGCTTCATGGTGCTATTCATTTTTTTTACACAATAGTACACATTTGATCCAGTTCTCTGGGTGATATACAATTAGATGCTACTCACTGGAACCCTCCATTCACTTGCATTTGGCCTGAAAACCAAACTATCTGTTAGCTGAATGAGGCAGCTCAAGGTTCTATAGATGTTTGGGGAAGGTCCTATGTTTGCACTGAACCCAAGAAGCATCCTCTGGCTGATCCCCACATTATCTCACCATTCAGTAACTGATTTCTTGGGTACAGCACATATGGTCCCATAAAAGTTTGAGTCTTTTTATGTAAATTTAGTCATTTTACCACAATGAACCTGATTATTAGTATACTTACTCTTGACCAGATCCAGTCCAACATGTATCTTCCATTGTCATCCGCTCTTTGTCCATAGTACTTAGCCAGATCTCAACATCTGTCACATCTTTTATAGATCTCATTTTGCAAAACCCACTATTATGTCTGTTCTTCCCAAAGAAGATAAGATCATCTCATCTTCATTAGGTGCACTCATCGCCAGTCACTCTAATCAGCTGATCACAGATCCTCCCCAATCGGTTCACAATCTTTCGCTCTAACTCCTGATATCCAAGCCTTGAACCTCCGCTGGTCGTCCGGCCGGAGCCCGTTGAATATATCATATGCCCGGAAGATGGACACAGGTGAGTCTGTGATAGCCTGTGTTGTATCGATATCGTGACACGTCCCCAAGCCAGCAGCCCAGTTCCACTTGTCAGCTCGATTCATGCCATGATCCAACTTCTAAGGTCATAACTTCTTCAGTCCGAACTGTTGGTGTTCTGACTTTCTATGGAAAGCCCATCGAAATAATATTTGAAATTCTTGTTAGAAATGCATATTGAATTGTTTTAAATGATTTGAAGGAATTGATTGTAAAATGTTTGCATATGAAAATTGCATGACTATTGAAAGTGAACTATTTATACAAATGTACATATGGTACTGTACTTTGCTATAAAATATTTAAACGCCCTTAATAGAATGTTAATCATTTAGTTCGTATTAAGGATATATTGGTATACCAATAGGGGTCAAATAGCAGTATTGCGAACAATTGTATTGATGTGTCACTTGATCACAGCCTCCCCAAATAATCAGACGGGTAGTGTTCACTTAATTGATTTTTTTATAACCACAAGAGGGCCCAATGATGCTAGCTTCTGACTCTCATATCCTCAGATCAAGACATAGGTTAAATCTAAGTAAGGGCATAAATCGACCAAGATCGACATAACTCGAATTGATTGACAGAACTCGAATTAAATTCGCGTAACTGAATCAATTTGTGAGCATAATTGAATTGATTTGAGATTGTGAAATATTGAATATGAAAGTGTATTTTATTTATCAATGAACTATAAATCGATTGTATATATAAACAAGTATATGTATCGTATTTACATTGATCATCCATAAAGATTTGAAAGTTTTGAAGTGTTAAATCGCATGATTTGATTTAAACTGAAATCGAAGAATGGATTTATAGAAACTACTAAGCATGAAAATGCTTAGCGTATTGTTTTACCAATGCATAGGAAAATGGTTTGATAGATAGCGATCGAAAGCTTTAATTTCCAAGATCGAGGAGCGTCGAGTCATAAAGAAGGAAATTCAGTATGTCTGACATGTGCATTCATCCCATTTTTTCTTTAACTTTGATATTTTGCAAAAACATTTTGTACTCTTAATATCTATTTTAGAATCATTTGAAAAGGCTTGAATGCCTCATTGTAAATGTATTTTGTTAAATGTAAATGTTTCTATGGTTTGCCTTAATGGAAATCGCCTCCGCAAAGATTTGATTTCGAGTGATCGAAAGGATATCAGGCATCCTGACTTGGCTCTGATCCACAAACTAACGGGCGGAAAGGGGTCCCACAAATTCAATGGTACTTAGCTCTAGGTTTAGGCGGTTCTGCAAAATGATTTCAAAATCATTTCAGGAACGATTTCAAATTCAGATAACATGCATTCCATTTGCATATAAAGGATGACATGACTTGACGCTTAATCTTGTCGGGTTCCTAATAGGGATAAGCATGGGATTCGCCTCAGCTCCTTAGGGCAGAGATGATTAGGGGACTTGCCCAAATAGTCTTGCTAGTGTGGAAGGTGGGAAAGCATCCCATGCCCCACCAATGAATGAACTAGAACAAGTGGCAGGAGGTACAATGGGTATCCTCAAACAGCTAGCTCAGGCATTGCAAAGAGTCTGGCAACCAGCTGCAATTGCTCCACAACGATTAGCCATTAAGAGAATGGCAAGGTACCGACCTATAGATTTTATAGGAAAGAAAGAGGATGAGCCTTCTATGGCAGAAAATTGGCTCGAGAGAACTGAGCGAATGCTTGTGCAAATGCATTTCACATCTGAAGAGAAATTGGAATGTGCGACCCCATTACTGTGATGAGGCTTACGCTGGTGGGTTTCCTTGACCAGGACTACACCATCAGAGAGAGTTACATGGAAGTTCTTCTTGGATGAAGCCCAGTGACTTGAGGTAATGTGATGGCTGAACATGAGATTTGAGCTATAATCAAGCAAAGATGCATGAGTATGACCGAATATTAGAGAGAATCCACGCTGGCTGAGTAAGTATGCTCTCGAGATACTAGTGAGTGAAGAAGAAAAGTGCCGTAGGTTCGAAGATGGCCTTAATGACCATATTGCTTCCATGTCACAAAGATTTTGCCATGAGGATTTCTCCAAAATTGTGATACGTGCATTGAATGTGGAAAGAGCAAAGAAAGAGGAAAGAGAGAGAAAAGATAAAAGATGGGAAAGAAAATCCTGGGCCACCCGGGGCCAGAACAACAAAGAGAAGGAAGAAATTGTGGGACCATTGTGGTTCCAAATAAATTTACAAATTTCATGCTATCTAGAGGGAATTACTACTCTACTAGCACCGTCAGTTATTAGTGCACCAGGAGGTGCTTCTAGAGTGATAGATCAAGCTCCCTCATTGCTCCCATTGTGGGAAAATTCATGGAAGGAGAATGTCGGGAGACTTCATTAAAAAGCATTTTGATTTGTGGATCCAAAGAGCATAGAGTAAGAGATTGTTCTAGAGCTCGTTCATTTACAGCACCCCAGACTGGGGGTACAACTTTAGTGATACAGAAAGGCAACAAGAGTGTTGCATCACCGAGTGTTCCGAGACAAGGGACACAAACTTTGGGTAGGCAAGATGGTCGTGGTCTGTACCAGAGTGACAGCACCGACCCGACACCCTCCAGGCACTCGGTGGTCCCGCCTAGTGGAGTCCCATCAGGCCAACCTAGGGAATGCAACAGGGCCCCACCTAAAAGAGGAAGTAAATACCGCAGTGACTACACAATACCCTCAACATATAGATATCCACGACCGACCTATCCAAGGGCAAAATATAACCACATCATACATAAAAGGAACCAACGAGTTTAATACTAATCACCGTCTATATCTAAGAGTATTGCGAATTTAGGGTTACAAATGAGATTAAACAGTATCCAACAAAACAAGGACATATAAAGGGATAGAGCATCAAGTATCATTTCCTCCAGATGGAAGCAGAGTTGACCACACGAGGTAGGCCCTACGAACTGTCTCGACCAGAATGTGATTAAAACAATAATGTGAGATAATAAACTTTTTCGTGAGTGGTATAGTTTATAAGTGAAATTAAATATTTTTAAATTTCAAAGATCGGGCTTCTCTCAAAACCTTCCGCTCAATTCTTGTAAAGTTCCCCCGTTTAAAATATTTCACAAAACCCAACTTTACCCAAGTCCAACATATGCAGATCATTCTCAACAAATTAGCCGACACAATGTTAAGGAAAACATAATCTGAACTGTTCACAACACAAAGCCAAGCACAAAACATGTATAGTCATCAAGTAATAAAATAACCATGAATGCACCATAAACTACAGAGTATAAAAAATAGCTTATACCATATTTAGGAAAATCAACAACGCCCATACTACATACCCACCATAAACCGTCGATAAGCCGACCACGACACTCGGATAACTAATGCAACTCTGGTTACACCCGCCATCACGTGGCAAACTAATAAACCTCCGCAGACCACGCATCACGTGGCAACTAACAAACCTCCAAGATCCGCCATCACGCGGCAACTAACAACTCCGTGCAGACCCGCCATCACGCAGACTATCAAACCCTCCGGCAAGCCCGCCACGTGGCACCTAACAACCTCCGAGTAAACCTGGCCATCACGTGGCACCTAATAAACTCCTGAACTTGGCCATCACGTGGCACTAACAAACCTCCGGTAAACCCCGTCATCACGTGGTACCAACAAACCTCCGAGCGAAATCCCCCTCATTCCATCACGTGTCCTCTAATAAACCCTCCGGTAAACCCCACATCACGTGGCACCATCAAACCTCCGTAACCCGGCCATCACGTGGTACCAATATAACCTCGCTCCTTCCTCACATGTACCTTCCAACAATACTGTATTAGAGTCGCCCACAAAACCAAGATCCACCTTCTTTCTTTTAATAATAGTTTTCAAGATAGTTTACAACCTCAATCCATGTACTCCAAATATCCAAACACCAACAACTCATCCACGAACACAGTAAAACTTGCAAATAATTAAAATGTTGACAAAATTCACATGAAATAATAACTTGTTTTATATGAAACCGAAAATCATGTTTGAAATGCAACCAACATCTGATCAAAATTATGTAAAGTATTTAATCACAATAGATATATCAACACAATACCCCAAATCATTTGGGGTGCCATATAAACCACTAATCGACTATAGACGCTCACCCGTTCCCCTCGCAGGTCGCCCCCTACCCGTGAGTGTCCGTAATATAAATAAACACCATTTAGGCTCCAATAACCCAACTAACAACATTGGAATACTTCAAGGCCTTAGAATAATTTTTAGAACTATGAAACCATCCCCAATTTGACTGATGTCCACTACATGCAGCCCTATGTGCCCGATACCCAAAATTGGGGCTTTTCACCCGAGAGCTAATTTCTCGAAATTGAACCGCCCACAATTCCTAAAACATCCAATTTCACTAATACAACTTCACTTTTACGCAATTCTGACTAATTCCAGATTTATTTCATTTCCACTTCTCTTGCAATTAATTTTAAACAACCTAAAACTAAACCTAACTAAACGATTGTCCAAAATTTACAAACCACATATCAAATGGAAAGCCCAAGAGACTAGAACTCATGGTATCATTACCTTGGTCCAACAAATGCGGTAGCCTAAAACCCGATTCAAGCTTTCCGGCCGATTTTGTTTTCAACGTGAATCTCCAAACGATGCGACCTGCAAAAAGGGACCACGAGATGAGTTCGAAGGTCCAAAAATGGTGGAAAGGAGCTATGGGGTGGCCTGAAGTGGCCGGAAAATGGCCGGAAATCACAAAAACTTAGGTGAAAAATTGGTGCGCCTCTCGCTGTCGGTTCGCGGCCATATCCCCACACACCCGCGGCGGTTGACCGCGGAACTTTACGGCCGGGGCATCGCCCGGCCGGGTGGCGCACCTGGTGGTCCGGCGCGTGTACGCAACTCGTCGGTGGTGCCTCGTCTGTCCGGGATTTCACGGCGCGCAGTGGCTACTCTCGCCCCAAAAGTGCCTCCTTGCCTGGGAGAGTTTTCTCTTAGGGCTTTTGGGAGCTCAAGTGTTGTTTTGGGCTAGGGCTTTCATTTGGTATCACAAGCTATGTTTATATAGGGTCTAGGGTCACTTTGCAAAAATCCCGCATGTACTGACACCGACAAAGTGCTACCGTTGAACTTCTAATGGCCGTGAATCTCTTTATCCGTAGTTTGATTGTGACGCTCCGCCGTCTAAGGAAACCCAGATTCACGAGGGGCCTTAATAAATGGTGTCTTAGTTAATCTCAAAACTATTCCTCCTCGAAAAGTCAAACTTGGTCAACTTGGTCAAACTCTGGTCAAACTCTTATCAAACTCAGACATTTGAGAGCACGTCATTACATAGAGCATATGTAATGAAAGACCGGAAGATACCGGACGCCTGCATGTGATAGCCAAGAATTTCCAAATCTTTGATACTACTCAGACATGCATTGATCGACCTCAGTCAACCCACTCACATTTGCAAATCGACATACCCAACTTGGGTAAATTACTGAGAGGAAACCGAGTATGACATCTCTTGGTGACGTAATCCTCGCTTCTGCATAGTGTTATTGTGAATAGAGTGGTTAGAGACCGTCCCATCAAAAATATGAGTGCGAATTGGGAGATTTGATCGGAAGTTATCCTTCGTGGAGTTTGATGTGATATCAGACGGACTGGTTGTCCTCGACATCAAGCAATAGTCGATTGTAGAATGGAAAGAGTAACCTTAAGAACAATCAATGAAGATGAAGTAATCTCTTACTCCAAGTGAGAGGTCAAATCACCTATCTAATGTGATATCCAGCCCACGCTTAACAATGGCGCAGAAAGGATGTGAAGCCTACTTGGCTTATGTGATTGATACGGTAAAGGCAAGACCTAGTGTATCCGATATCCCTACTGTTAGTGACTTTCCGAAAGTGTTTCTGGAAGAGTTACCAGGATTGCCCCCAATAGAGATCGAGTTTCTGTGCTATTGACGTTGTACCAGCTACACCTGCATCCATTACACCATGCGCGTAACGGCTCACTGTAGCTAGAAGAATTGAAATTGCAATTGCAAGAACTACTAGAAAAGGGTTTTTTCGACTGGCGTATCACCACGTGAGCTCCTATGCTTTGCTAAAAAGAAAGATGGTACACTTTACTACGTATTGATTACGCATAACCCGAATGCTAATGTAAAGCAACAAGTATCCGCTACCCGCATTTGATGATTCGCTTGACTAATCAGCGCGCAAGTATCTTTCAAGATCGACTTCATATCCGGGTACCATCGCTGAGAATTAAAGATGCCGGCGTGCATAAGACGGCTAGACGCGACATGCATTATGAGTTCCTTATAATGCCGCTTGATCGACAAATGCTCCGGGCCGGGCTTTCTATGGACCTAATCAATCGGTTTTCCCACTCAAAGATGTGGACTGTACTTTGTCGAGTGTTCATAGACGGCTAGCCCTCGGTGGTATTCAAAAGATCGTGAAAGTCATGGCATTACACACCCCAGAGTAGTGTTAAAGACTTTTGAGAAAAGAGCAGCTGTATAAATTGGTTACGTGAGTTTTGCTGAATGAGTGTCCTTTCTCGGGCACATTGTATCGGTAAAGAAGGAACTGAGCAGATCCAAAGAAAATAGAAGGGCTGTTGAATGGAAGCCACCAAGAAATGTTACAGTGGAAGTGCGTAGTTTCCCCGGGACCGGGCAGGATACTACGTAAGATT
>JAEQBH010006606.1:0-157902 GCA_016808115.1 Tetrastigma voinierianum | reverse complement strand
AGTATAAAAATAAATTATAGTATAAAAAATGTTTTAAACATTATATAACAAAAAATAACTATTATATAAATGAATAATATAATTAATTAACTAAAATTATGTTTATTTAAAAGAAACTATAATAAAACTATAGTATAAAATATAAAATTATAGTATAAAATGAAACAAAACATTATATAACTCAGAATAACTATTATAAATGAATAATATAATTAATTAACTAAAAAATTATATTATCAAACGTGAAACTATAAATAAAACTATAGTATAAAGTAAATAAATTATAGTATAAAAATGCTCTTTCAAAAACATTATATAACTTAAAATAACTATTATGTAAATGAATATAATTAATTAACTAAAATTATATTATCAAATGAAACTATACAAAACTATAGTAAAAATAATTATAGTATAAAATGTTTCAAACATTATATAACTAAAATAACTATTAGAAAATGAATAATATACTCTAATAACTAAAAATTATATTACCAAATGAAACTATATAATAAACTATAGTATAAAATAAGATTATAATATAAAAATGTTTGAAACATTATATAATCAAAAAATAACTATTATAAAATGAATAAATATAATTAATTAACTAAAATTATATTATCAAATGAAACTATAATAAAAACTATAGTATAAAATATAATTATAGTATAAAAATGTTTCAAACATTATATAACTAAAAATAACTATTGGCAAATGAATAATATAATTAATTAACTAAAAAATTATATCATCAAATGAAACTATATTAAAACTTATAGAAAGAAAAAAATAAGATTATAAATATAAAATATTTAAACATTATATAACTAAAATAATCTATTAAGTAAATGAATAATATAATTAATTAACTAAAAATTATATTATCAAATGAAATCATAATAAAACTATAGTATAAAAATATAAATTATAGTACAAGCAAAAATGTTTCAAACATTATATAAATCTAGAATAACTATTATGTAAATGAATAATATAATTAATTAACAAAAAAATTATATTGTCAATGAAACTATAATAAAACTATAGTATGTAAATGTTTCAAACATTATAACAAAATAATTATTAAGTAAATGAATAATATAATTTAATTAACTTAAAATTATATTATCAAATGAAACTATAATAAAACTATAGTATAAAATATAAATTATAATATAAAAATGTTTCAAACATTATATATAACTAGAATAACTATTAAGTAATAAATACTATAATCTAATTAACTAAAATTATATTATCAAATGAAACTATAATAAAACTATAGTATAAAATAAGATTGAGTAATATAAAAAATGTTTGGAAACATTATATAACTAAAATAACTATTAAGTAAAATATAGAATAATAAATTAATTAACTAAAAATTATATTATCAAATGAAACTATAATAAAACTATAGTATAAAAATATAAATTTATGTTATAAAATGTTTCAAACATTATATAACTAAAACAAGATTATAGTAAATAAATTCAAGTTTGAAACATTATATAACTAAAATAACTATTAACTAAATAAATAATATAATTAATTTTAATTGGTAAATTATGTTAGTATAGTAATATCAAACATAAAAAATAAAACTATAGTATAAAATATATATTATAAACTACTAACACCAAAATAAAACTAAAATAAATATATGTGATAAAAACAAAATTAATGAATAAAGAAACACTCTTAATTCACTAAAGATCTTCCAAAAATTAGGATAAAGAACAAAGAAAAATTATTTGAGTGAAATGGAGCTAGATGTGGATGGATGAGTTTTGTAATGAAAGTGTATGATTATAGGTATTTATAGAATTTTGAGTCAAAATAGCCATTGGATTGTCAAAAACCGCTAGATTTATTTCTAAACTGCTGATCGATCTTGGTTCAAATCACCGCCGGATCACCATATCCGCTAGAAATCATTCGACCGTTAGATCAAGCTTCCATTAAAAATCAACTCGTTGATCAAAAATATAGCTTGATTTTTCAAAAGGCGGATCAAAATCCGACCGCCGTATCAAAATGTAAAATATAAGGGCCGACAATTCAGAGAAATAAAAGGCTCAAAATCGCCAAAAATCTGGGCGATATTTGATTTTATCGCCGATAAATCGATTTAAACTTGAGCGCCTGTATTTGCCCCTCCCTGTGCGCTGTAGTCTCAAACGCCGAAAATCGGCCGTGGACCGGCTTATTTCGAAAAACCTACGATTTTTCTCCCGATTTTTTCTCCACGATTCTTGCATCATTTTTCCAAATCTAGTAAATCTTTTCCCAAAAACGATTTTATCCTCGTGTTATATAATGAAACAACAAAAGTGCATGAAAAATGGATTAATATAATTCAATTATTATGGCTTTGTATTGTTATACTTATTTGTTATGTTATAACAAATGAATGATATATTGTCAAATATATGTCCATATATATGATCGAGGTCTATGATGATAGTGGTCGTCCATGTTATATGGTCCCCACTAAGCTATAAGCTTAGCACAAGTGTTTTGTCCGTGCCAAAACAGCCACCGCTAAATACATCTCACATCCACCAGCGGCCAACACACCGCAGGGACTTATCAAGGTGATCTTGAATTTTGGAAAAATATCAGACATACTCATATTTTTTATGGCATGTAACAATAATTTTATACAAACCCTATAAAGGGGGCTCTACACATGCCTTGTAAGAATATGAGCTTAAACTTTATGAATCTATAAGTCCGAGATTTCAAATTTATAACTTCGATTAGAAAATTATTGTCGATTTCGAGTATAAGCATCTCATGTGCCTGAAGTTCCTGATCGGGTGGACAACCCTCACCGATAGAGTGGGCCCTCCATGACGGGGAAGGTGCAATCGTGTTCGATCGGGGCGCCACTTGCTCCGGCATGCAAAAAGTTCTGGGAGTTTCTAGAACTTAAACAAGTGAACGATGATGCAAGAAAATAATATGTGGCTGTTCACTGAATTAGCCCATTTCCTCACGATGACTATATGCTTACAAACACGTACAAAGTGTGGAAATTTAAGGATGGTCTGAAATTGTCCATCTGGGGTAAAATTGTGGGATTTCTCCTTCAAGACATGGACTTGATGGTCAAGACAGCTATGGCCATTGAGAGTGAGGTAGATGACGCGTGGAAAGAAACATAGGAGTTCTATTCTGCAAGGGTTTTAGTGGATAGCTCGCTGGCAAGTCACGCCAAGGTTGTGGCCGATCATCCCAAGGTGGGAGATATTTCTGCGGCGCCTAGCCAACTGGGCATAGGAACACGCCTGATTGCCACCAGCCCGACACATGAGACGAGATCGCCTCAAAGGCAAGGATCCCAGAGCAGGACACCCCAAATTCACCACATGGGATGTTCACAAACTCGATTGACCCCTCCTTTTACCCCACCATAAAGCTGTGTTGGAACTCTAAGAGCCGTCCTAAGTGAGCCAAGAGAGTCTCTTACCACTTCACGATCAAAGCCAACCGCTGTGGTAATGGTCGAGGTCGAGGACATGTGGCTCATGTCGGGACTTCAGGGACCCAAGGGCATGTCTACGCCATCACACCTCAGAATGAGCTTGCAAATCAGTCGGTTATTCAGGGTACATCTGCTCTTTCGCTTATGGGTAAGAGTACTATTTGATTATGGTGCATCTCATTCATTCATTGTTACATCATGTGTGAAATATTTTGGCTTAGAGGTTGAAACTCGAAGAGTCGCAGATGTGAATCTCCTGTGAACCAGGTGAGCGCTGATCGATTTGAATCCTGGATTGTGAGTTGTGGAGAATCCTGCTGATCTCTCGCCTGTACCGTGGACCTTCGTCATGGATGCTGTGTTTGATGTCATTTTTTATGATGATCGTTGACGCACACTAAGTCGCCATTGATCAGGATCGTAGGAGGGAAGTCACCACACACTGGGGATTACGTTTGTGCTATGTTTCAAGGAGATAAGCAAGATGTTGCGTCCCAAAGTCAGAAAATATTCTAGATGGCACTGCAGCCAGATGGTCATAGCACCACCCTCGAGAATGAGGCGAGATAAGAGCAAGCCCACCCCCGAAAAATTGGTGGAGTATGAAGATGTTTTTCCCGAATAAACTACTCCAAGGATTACCTCTGCATAGGGATTTAGACTTCACTATTGAGTTACACCCTAGTATATCGCCTATTTCTATGACTTCGCATAGAATGGAACCTGCTAAGTTGCAGGAACTCAAGGTCAAATTATATAGAACGTCTGTCGACGTGGGGCCTTATTGCATCAAGCACTTTGCCCTCAAGGCTCCATTTGTTTGGCGTTAAGAAGAAGGACAAGACCCTTCCCTCTCAGATAAACCATCAGTAATTGAATGTGGCTTTGCCAATCAAGAATAAAAATTCCTTTGTCAAGGATCAGGATTTATTTTACTAACCGAGAAGGGCGTGGTTTACTCAAGATAGATCTCCCGCACCACTTACCATCGCCATGGAGGGTTACAGCGTATATCCCTAAGACGGCCTCGTGACGCATTACGCATTTCGAGTTCACTATGATGCCATTCGGATTGACACGCTCTAGCTGCATTCACGGGATCCCATCGTATTGGTGTTCCAACCCTACTTGGGACGCTTGTTACAGCGATTCGCTGACGATGATCTCTCGATCTACCCAAGCCTGAGAGAACATGAGGGTCACTTAAGGATTGTTATCCAAGCCTTAAGAGATCATCAATTGTATGCCAAATTCAATACATGTGAATTTTGGCTTAATGAGGTGAGATTCTTGGGGCATGTGGTGTCGACTGTGGGTGCACTGGCAGGTCTCTATGAAGGTTGAGGCAGCTTATGAGCTGGGAGACCGACCTTCATTCTTCAGATACCCATTTTCTGGTAGATCGCGTGGTATTACATGGATTTACTGAGACTTCTCCGATTAGTCGCGACCTATGGACAGATTCAATCTCAAGGAGTGTCGAAGTTTAAGTGGAATGACTCAGGTGTGTGAGAGGCATTCCAGAACTGAAGAGGGAGGCTATAAAGAGGATTGTTCACTACACTAAATACCCTAGGATTTTATCAGCCTCTGGCATCCTCCCTAGCTGCACAAATTTAATTAGTTAGATTTTGATTTCCTAAATAACTTCTTAGTTTAATTGTTAAACCATCTTCTACTATTTGAATATTGGAAAGGTAATAGTACTCTTGGTATTTAGCATCCATTTTCCCCTCGTGGATCGATCTTTTGTACATCTGCAGAGACTGACACATTTTATCGTAAGCGAGTACTGCGCAAAATAGACGCTCTTATATTTTTTCAGTATAATTTTATATACACATCACAAAAATACTTATCACCTATAAGCTTGAATTCCTTTCCTTTCTTCTTAACTCCTCTTCACCTTGTCGCTTTTGTCGATTTCTTTGGTGAATTTCCTTTTCATCAACTTATGAATCAGATCGCTTCAATTCTTCTCCAATTTATTCTTTCTTCCTGTTCTTCTTTCTTCCTCTTCACTCTATCTCTTCCACTTTTAGAGTAACCACCATACAATCATTTTGATTCTTCCTCAGGTCACTGTGGGAATGCATCCTTGACCGATTCTTCATAGCTAGGCAAGACTTGGTGTCATGAGTTCCTACAACAAGGAGGAGTGTCAGATGTGCTGAATCACAAAGACGCATAAATTCTAATAAATATGGTAGGCCAATCTATTTATTTTATCTATTACTTTTCAAATTTACTATCAATAGATTTTCAGTGTTGGCTATTTCCCTCTCGTTTTCTTATTCTTTCTGCTTGATGTTTATTTTCACAAGTATATTATCGGTCCACACTACACTTCAGGTGAGGAGATACAAACCCTTCCTATATAAAAGGTGTAAATCTCATTAATGTTTAATAAAAAGAATTGCCTGCTTTCATTCTTCCTTCCGTATTCCTGCTCTACTCTCCTTCTTATCAAAAGAAACAACAAGTGGAATGAACCCAGCTTCATTCTCCAACACCCTCACCTCTCTTCAATCCCTAAATATATCAAATTGCCCTAAACTCCGTTCAAGTTGTTACCTTCAACAATAGAAAAATTATTATCTATGGTCATTCGATCATAAAAAGGTGCTTAAAGGGTAAAGGAGAATATTTCCCCTTAACATCGCTTACATTCCCTCTGCTCATATAGATCACAAATATTCCTATTAAATGAAGTATAATGAGTGGAAATGTAAATGCATATCGATTGTGAGAAGAAATGTAGCAGAGTTTACTAAACTCCCCAACTTCATGTGCATAAAATCTACTACCATTTTCCTGTCCTCTCTTTACTCTACTCGTGTTCAAGGATAGATTTAACATTCCATGTTTGACTCGACTTCTTGATTTCAGTTTTGGGTTTCTTTCTACATCGATCCGGGCGTACATGCATAATATCTAAAACTGTTAAAGGAGTATGAATTTTGACTTCGTGATTACCCATGTCCTCTCGCATTGATACATATTTCTCGGTTTATCGATTAACTACATCGCAAACTCTAGGCTCGGTTTATTCCTCGTATGTTGAAATATGGAAGGCAAGCACTATTCGACTCATTCCTATCCATATTTTCGCGATCAAGTATGTGCTGCTGACCATCGTTTGTTTCACCTCCTACTTTTTTTTCTCTCTAAAATGTTTTGTGTTTATTTTGCTTTCATGGTAATTTAATTATATTTCATTTTGCAAATTTAAGTCATGACACCTTTTTTTCGAGCCAACACACCTCATACACCTTTATAAGTTTTTCTTTCTTTTTGAGTCTCATTCTCATTCGCTTTTTTTATGTTTTTCGCTTTTAGATTTTAAGTAAAATCTTTGGTGAAGCAGCTAATAATACATGTGTAAAAGTTTCTTCACATATGCAGAAGAAAGCAAAGATGCTCATGAAATTCAAAATTTCCACCGACCAAGCTATTCATACAATGGTATGCCCTAATCTCAAGTAAATCCATTCGGGTTGCAATCATATTATTCTAGCCTTTTGTTTGATCTTAAGAAGTTTTATATTTGTACTTGCTTATTTGAGTTCTAGCTGACTTTGGTTCTTCATGTATATTTCAAAAAATTCTTCCACATTTTATATTCCGCCTCCTTAAAAATTTGATACTAGCTTAGTCCATAGAAATGCAAAATCTTATCTTTTTTACAAGAAATATTTTCATTAGAGTTCATTCTATTTCCCAAGGTACTCTCATAATCAATAACATCAAAATATAATCTTAATACTAGATTCTGGGCTTGATTCTTCTGCAAATCTTCTTTACATGTAGAAAACACAAAAGCTGCTTTTTAAAACCCATCATTAGTCGGGGTGCTTTTCCTTTATCTTTTTTAAATTTTGCAAGTCAATATTTTTATTTTCCATTGTTGTATTATTATAAAGTATTTAATCTTTTGATTAAGTCCGTAGTTTCTTTGGAAGCACTAAGCCAGCCATGTAATCTAGCTTTTAGCTCAGTTCTAAGACTAAGAAGTTTCAGAGATCTCAGTTCCAATGGAACTAGTCCATCACGCCTAATATGTATAGTTGGAATTTATGCTTCTTGCTCCTCTAACTTCAATCGCTTTTTAATAAAAGTTTCTTCAAGTGCTATTGATCCCATGTTATTCTTTACTAATGAAGGCCAGCACACAACACTCTAGCTTGAAATCCAAGTGTTTCCTTATCCCAAGACAAAAGGGTTGAAGTAGAGAGCTCAAAGTTTTGCTTTCAACGTTGCTCCACTTCTCCAATCCCTTTAGCGAATGACATCATTGGAAAATATAATTGAATTTTTGTTCTTCCCGTCTGAGAAGGAAAGAGAAAGAGCATTCCTCTTTTGTTTTTCAATATGCACATGCTGGAATTAACCACAAATGCACAACTCTCCCAGGTCAGCATGGGGTTTCACTCTATAATTAATAGAAACTTTCATTCGAGAGATAAAAATTATATGTAAACCAAATTTTGCAATCAAGTATGATGGTATGTTATCAATTCCCAATAATTACTTTTATGGTTTTTCTTTTTAATTGTGGAGTAAACTGGAGCAATAGATTACTCACCATTATGTTACAATTTTTGGCCTATTTAGGGAGGAGAAATATGATACCTTTGGGAATTGTCAAAGCTCATATGAATCGAGATTAAAAGTCTGCTTTCTTGCATTCATTCTTGCATCTGTAATAGAGTATACACAGTATTGGCTTATGTCACCTGTAAACTTAATTTTGTGAAATTGTTAAAGTTCCTCAGTAGGTGTATGTGCTATTTTTTGTGTATTTCCACCTTCCCTGCCTATCCATATTGTGGTATGCTATCACCCCACTCCAGTAGTTGATGACATGTCTCTTTTCACTGTGGTGAGCTTTCTGATGGTCTCTCATGCCGTGAGGTTATACCCTTTCATGTCATGGCATTTCAATGAGACTAACAGACAAGCCTGTTTTTACTTCAATGAACAATCTGTTGATCATAAGAGTAAGATGTTAAGTTCAAGTGCCAAATCACCCAGTTGGTTCCTCTCTGTTGATTTACCATTCCTTTGGGCTATAAAAAAAAAATTTCAATCTTTGTGAATCTGTGCCTGGTATTAATTCTCAAGAAGGGATCAAGTTTTGCAAAGAAATGCCTGTATCATGGCCCTTCCTCCACAAAAGCTCACTTAGGGCTTATCATACTCTTTCAAACAAACGTACAGAAAGGTGAAAAGATTGAGCTACTCCACCAAAATCATCCAAAACTATGAACTCCCCATGCTTCTCGTGCACACTTCTTTCGGTTGTTTTGGTTTCAAATTAATAAAATACATCACCTCGGTTAGTACTCAAAGCTTGTCGAGATTTATAACAAACAAAAATGGATCCACACCAGCCTTGTCGAGGTACCCAACATAACAAAAGACTCTCCATGGCACGGCAAAACAGGTGTACTTTGGTAATCAAATAAGTACCATGGTTATTGTAATGCCCTCTTAGGGACCCAGAAGAGAAAGGGAAAGCCTGTGTTTCATGTTCCATGGATGTAAAGGCCCACAAACCAGCTGACAATCCTTTGTGTAACTGTTTTCATATCTTACTACTTCATATCGCTCACACACTTACTACAGTGGAGCAGTGTTTCAGTCACGTGCCACCTGACCTGGCTAAAAGTAGTATATAATGCAAAATGAGAAATATGTACCGCTGATGAAGATTAACCCACTATTTAAGTAATGAATTCATATGTGGTGTGGAGAATCCCATATGCGCCACCTGGCAAAACCGTGGTTATGGCTCTTCATTATTTAATAATTTGGTATAGTTTATAGTCATAACAGGGTCGACCTCACCATAGGTACTCGTTTATAGTCGTGGTTTGGTGATTGACCCCTGCCATAGGATGGTTATAGCTGCGGCTTTGTCGACCTAAAGGCCAAGGTGAATGTTTTATAAAGAATGCCAGATTTTACCCCATTTGTATAGGATGTTTATAGCCGCTGCATTAGTGGTCGAATCTCCCAAACTAAAGAGATGATTTATAGCCTCAATTTGTAAATTGACCCCAGCTATAGGATGGTTTATAGTCGCGCTTGCATCACTCCCAATTACAGGATGGTCTAACATTTATCTGTAATGTTATTTACATGCAAAAGTGTTTCTTTAGTTTTGTTAGTAACGTGTGTGTGTGTAAAGGGGTGTGTGTGTGTGTGTGTGTGTGTGTGTGTGTGTGGGTAAACATGCACCGACAAGGAATTATGCTGCAACCACTACCACTAAATCATCACAACTGCAAACTCAAGGTGTAGAGAGTCTTTACACCCTAAAATTATTTATACATCAAGCCTACCAACACCGATATATAATAAATGAAGTGTTTATGACAATTAACACTCATCTCCTGTCAAAACCCAAACATGCACATGTTAAAGCAAGTGGGTGCTACGTTATGGATGTCATCGACATTGTAAGGAACTACCAGGAGAGCCATGGGAATGGTGATTATATGTTTTGACAGATCATAGATTCGCACACTGAGTTTGCCTTGTGGGTTTTATCAAGACTCTCCCGTTGATGTGAGGGGCCAACTCCGATCAAGAACTTCAGGCGCTTGTGACAACATGACCGTGTTCGCAAGATTTCTCGTAGTTGATCTCTCTTCCATCTCTTTCCTAGTAAGCCTTCAAGAGCTGAAGTAATTGCCAGCCCTTGTTGTTCTTCTTCATTTCCACATATTGGGGTAAAAGCATGGACAAAGAAAATTGTCCTAAGTAGATTTTAGCCAGGTTGTTCTCAAACATATTTGAATGGGTGTTTAAGGATGGATGTTATGCCAGTCAGTAATATATAGAAATGCTAGAAAGCAAACCAACAAATCTAAAACCAGCAGAGACCTGAATGTAGGGTAAAATCTTGAACCTCTCGCACATCGGGGCATTAGATGCCGAATTTCTTCTATGGGCTGCCGATCATGTTGTTTATTATTAGAGTAAAAGCCGTTTTTTCTCACTTCTTTCCCATTTCATCCTCATCAATAACAGACCGATTTTGAGTCCTCTAGAGCGTATTTCTTAGTTTCAGAAAAGTTCTCAAAACCGTAATCTATGTAAATGAAACCATTCTCGACTGGCTGATGATAATTCCATGATCAAAACATCGAGGGAAGAAAAACGGAAAAGAGCACAAGAAACAACCATGATATTAATAGTGTAGAAAACCCCATGAGTGCACCAACAATAAATCCAATACCTCAAAGAGCTTTCATCCACAAACACGCTCGACCGATCAACAAACCCAATTGTAAAGCAACGCAGCAAAGTGCAAAGCTCAACAACTTAAACTATCAATAGAATGCACAAGAACATAAAAAAGTATAGCTACAAAGACTTTGGGAGCCAAAGATGTTAGTAGAAATGATGAAAGACTTTGCTCTGGCAGATATATCTAGATGCTTTGACTCTTCGTATGTTTTAAATACTGAAACTTTTAACAATATGGCAACATAAATTATAACAATAAGAAAAATAAAACCTAATCCAAGTATGTATGGCATATGGACAAAAAAGAAATGAATAGAAAACCATACCTTAAGATACCATCAACATGAAACACATATGAATGATCATCACTTAACATGACCAGTATAGCCTTTAATTGAGAATCATTTTTCAAACAAATAACAGCCCTCATTGCTTAGTCATCAAGAGAGGCAAAGAAAGACACAAAAATTAAATTTCTACACCAAAATCAAATTCCTAACTCCGTAAAGAAAATGTCCTGAATCAGAGGCTGCGCGCCCACACGGCGCCAACTCCAACATCCCTGGTTTTATTGGGTCCTGAGTTATACTTTACCAACTGAAGAGAAACTCATTATATTCAAACTTGCAGATGTTTGTCGGGGTACCCATACCATATGCCCCATAATATATTTCTCTAAAGAGAATGAAGATAATAATAAATATAAATCATAATGAATTTCTCTACAACAATATGAAAGAAATAATAGCCGTGGTGTAAATGCAAAGAAAAGACAAAGTTCTCTTCTAAACTATCATTCCTACTTTAAATGATGATCTAGAGAAAAACCATGAATACCATAGTTTAACACATTTAAGCACAAGAAAAACTAATACAGCGTAAAGGATATAATTTCGTTATCTGTGTCTACACCCCGCCAAGGCACCATAAGAAAATTTTAGTCTCCAAGTAGACCGTAGTCCCCAACCATAGTATATGACTCACCGCATTTTAACAGCCTTCAACTCTCCCTATTAAAATAGAGATACGCTTAACACGCGTAGCTAACCCAAGATCAATCCATGTCTTTACTAAACAACCATCCTAACTGGGTGAGATATTATCTTATTAGATTTCGGGAATATAGTTCACCTCATTCTTTCGATATAAGCAAGGCAAAATGTCCTTTTATGCACCATTTAGGTATCATAAGCGCTGCATGAATTTTAATCCATGCAAAGTCAAACTAGAGTTAATCGCTGAGCATGCTGATGCTACATCTTTAGAAAGATCCCACCATTTTTCTTTCTTCCTCTACTCCACCCCGCCTTCCCACTTCCCCTTCTTATCACTCTTGTTACATAGCTGGAAGAAGACCGATCATCATCTCTCCTTTCATGCTCTAAGACCTTGCTCTTCAAGATGCCGAAGATGGATGAAAATACTTTTATCAAAACAAGGAATACCTCCAGAACTCCAAGGCTCTTCTCCTACCATCATTCCCTTCATCTCAATCCTTTAAGGCTCCAAATGACGTATCACCTTCTCAACTATAAATTTTATTTACCATGGAATATTACATTCACAATCCACATATAAGACACTTACTCGTGTTCATGGATATTATGGCTGTCAATTACAAAAAAAAATAACATAATCGGCTGTAAAATATTCATCGAAGATGAAAGCTTCAACCAGCAGAGCTCCAACCGTTATTTGCACATTGTAGAAGATGTCCGTTGTAAAGAAAATGGCTCACCTGTGATGCAATCGAGTATTTATATAGAAGTAGAGATATGTAAAGCAAGATAATGACTCAAAACAAAATCGTTTTCCAATAAAACAGCGCTGCACTTTATCAAAATTGAAATCAAAAGAATGGACAAGAACCTAGAATCAATCAAGGTCCATTAAACCTGGAAGGCGTAGAAAAAGATTTCCAAGTGTGAAAAGCACAACAAACACCAAATGGATGTACTAAATTTCCATAAAAGTAGGATTTTTTTATGTAAGCTTTAAATAACCTTGAAGTCATTGGGACTAAAAACTCAAATAGTATTACTTAATTATTACTAAGCCCACCAGATCCCGCAAATATCTTCCACCCAAATATCCATTAATAAATCCTCGGCTTTTTTGGCGAAGTGAAAATCAAACATGTAAACTGCGGGAGGTTCGTTAATCATTGATTCGACCAGGCTCATTTTCCGCCTATGGAATCACTGAATTCGTGTAAAGAAACCTTTTCGCCTAAACATGACCGCAATTATCGGCCAACCATTCGTTTCCTCACAACCAAGAGGGAGTCTTGAAATAATTGAAAAACAAAAACAAAATTCTCGTTTCAATATAGCCAATCAAATCACTAGATTTCTTTGGCAAATCTCTTTCGCTCACTCTTCAGTCAGACTTTAGTAAAAAAATCAGCCCCCATGTTCCCTAAATCAAGAACCACTCCATCAAGATGAAATTAATGCTCACTGTATTGACATCAAGACAAAATTAAGCAAAGAAACAAATTTTTCCAAAGATCTGCACAAAAATGTATTTTTACAAAAATAATTTAAATGATAAACCAAGAGAACCAATTGCTCACTTCAACTTCACCCAAAGATCCATGGTTATCAGAGATTCATCACTCGCTGGTGGATCCAATTCTGGATAAAGAATTCAGTGTTATACATCGCGTAGCTTAACACCAGCGCAAAATTCTGCGGGTCGCAAAGAGCTAGTGTGTGGGAGCAGCACGTGTCTTCGTGAACAAAGAAGTTTAGCAAATCAAGTATAGTGTCCCATGACTCTCACCCAGATAGTGAATTCGAACAATTATTCCGTGATCAAAACAAGTGCTAATTTCTTTAGTTTTCATCTGTATGTGACCATTGTACATGTTCTAATTCATATGTATTTTCCTTCATCAGAGTGATCAACTGCTCTTTAGAGAAACTATTCAACTCTCCAAAACGCTGAATGAAATGTATGCATCTCCTTCCACCATATTGCATTCAGCAATAAGAATGTTCATCCAAAGATTCCAGTTTTTGCCGAATTAATACTTAAAGATCATCAAATTAATCTTAACCTCTTCACTTGTTTTCATATCATTCGTCATGATGAGAAACATCAAAGATATTTGTCAGCTATTAATACAAGTTTGTGGGAAAAGCACAGAGGAAACAAAAATGGATTCAGAGGGATGCAAATGTCTTTGCCTATTGGTTTGTTCCTCTCACAAACAAATGTATCATGTACCATAACAACCAAAAGTACTCCATGATTTCTATCTTCGTCGGTGAGTTATGCAACCCATAATGATGAACTAAGGTCTAAATATCTTCCAAATACTTCCTCGGGGCTTGTAATTAAATATACCAAATTTAACTACGAAACAACTTGAACCAAGAACTCAGCAGGATAGCCAACATGTAGCCCCTCAATCCCCTCGAAACAAGAACCGGCAGGAAGAAAAGCCAATAATTTCTCGAGAGATGATAATTGTAAAACCGGGTGTGGCATTCCCAACGACAATTTCATCAAACCGAGCCTGAATCCCATCCAACCTTCCTGAATACAAAAACTACAAACTCGCTCTCCTCACGCCGTGGTCTCTCAATAAAAACCTGAATATAGTGGCTACATGACCCATCAATGTGTATCCAATGTATCAGTATCGGGCTCAAAATGAAACCCAACACGTAAGAATAAGAACCCACTCAGATCCTCTTTATAAATACCCGAATCAGATATCGTTCCTGACTAAAGAACAATCAGAAACTGGATCTCGACCATACGCAGTCACATTCTTTTCCTAGATTCATGAAAGACACGGAGTTATTAAGTATCGCACGCACTGCCAACATGCACAAAGAAAATCTAAGGATCGATAAGATTATCTTATCATCATTATATGTTGTTTGATAAATGAGTTGTACTTGAATGAAAAGGCAGTAATCTGTATAAAGTTGAATGATAACTAATTATGTATTAAGGAAAGTATAAAAAGGTAAATATATTGAATTTTTGAAATTACAGAACTCATCAAGAAATGACATTCGTGAAAGCACACAAAGATCGGAACCCGCAAGATCAAATACAACAAATAAGTTCCTGGTGGTGTTCCAATTAATTTCCCCATAGTATTGAGCATCCATGTAGTTCTCAGCCAATTCTTCATTCATCCTAATCATTTCTCAAGACTCGATGACATGGAAAATATGAAGGAAAAAATTAAAAGAAATGTTATGGAAAATGTAGCACATTTTTCATCATTTCCCAAAAGAAACTAATGAGAAAAAAATAATAAAAGGAAAATTTTATTTTTTAAAGTCAAAAAAGGAAAATTGTTTTGTATTATCAGGTAATATTTCCAATCTATGTTCATTTATCTCTTATATATTTATCACAAACAAGATAACACTTTCTCAACGAAATCCATCAGAAATGTTGCCTCGATTCAACCAAAGTGATGGATATTCGGGTAAGTGATGATCTTCGGTAAATGAAACGATTTGCAAGCAAAACAAAATTTTCCTCTAGAATCGGGTGGATGAGAAGTGAACATGCGTGGTTTATTGAACTCAGAACATGTAAACGATAAATGTTCTAAACCAGTGATATTTCTTCTTAACCTCGATCATGGATGACATGAGCCAAAGGACAAGAAAAACAAAAGAGAACAATAAACAAAAACAAATTTGATTTCAATTAAATTTTCCTTTTCAAATTTTCCAATTTCATCTCTCTTCTTTTCTGAAACGAAGAATTTGAAAATCGATAACTTTAAAACAATTTCATTTCATCTCATTTTCCCCTTATATTTTCCAAAACATCGTGCAAGAGAATTCTCACTCTTCCTTCTTTCTTTCCTGCAGTATTTCCAAATTACACACAAACCTCGCAAGAAAATTAAGGAAAATAAAGAACATAACTCGAATCTTCTCGCTTTCATTTTGCTTTGATTTCCAAACAATTACTAAGTCTACATCCACCAAGTCCCTAAACCATTTACCAACCCCTAATCCAACGAGATTTTTATTTTATTTTTAAAGTTCACAGACCTTCGACAACGAAAACCTAACATTCCAAACCAAATCGACAAAGCCACAAGCTCATTGCATCCACGATCATTCTAAGTTCACCATAAGATCTTTTGAAGCCTCCGCCTTCCAAAAAATCCAAGTAAGAGCAAATATTCAAAACAAAGATGAACCTGGCAAGAGCACCTCGTTTGTAGAATCATCCGTGAAAAATCAAGACGCTCGAAAGTAAGAGGAGTGAATCTGCTGAAGATGTGGTGAGATCGGATCAAGGGGCCACGATACGATCTTTCTCGCCACAGAACACCTTTGAGAAATCAGAAGAATCCATCAGGACGCATCACAGCGGCTGTGGAGCGCAGTACTTCAGAAACTCCTCTCAAAGACTCCGCTTCTGGGACTCGGATATTCAATGCCGACGGTTTGGATCCCGATACAAGTCGTGAGGAAGACTGGCCAGGACTCTGGATCAAACAAGCTCAGACCAAGGGTAATCCACACTATGACAAAACCATCTCAACAAAGAAACAAAAGGGGGAAAACTCTAACTCGCTTTATGATCAAGTATTCGATGTCGACATGACCGTATCTCTCACCGAAGTCTTGTCATTGTACACTCGATTTGCCCCGGGTCGAGCCAAAACCCTAGTAATTAAGAGAAAATGAGGAATTGTGACTTACGTAGAGGAATATAACGATTTCTAAAGTGCTAAATATGAGAGATTTCAAGCCAGATTTGGAAAACTTGAGCATCGAGCTTCCATTTCTCCCAGACTCGAATCGAGCCAAGAGAGTACTTAATCAATAAGTCCAGTTGCCTACACAGGAGAAAACCAGAGGAGTTAGGTGTATCGTGAGAGTGTGGCGTGGGCAGGAGCCGCGTTTAAGATTAATGTCTATTTTAGCAGGTTTTAAAATTAATGTGTCCATTTGACCATTATATAGCAAATGGGTATTATGTTCTATGCAACTACAAGAGTTTATATAGTAAGGACCATTAATTTCTACGCCTATATGTATTTTTAGTTACGAATTTAAATGACCCCTACTAAAATAAGCTCTATGATAATAGTATTTTCTTCAGAGTAGACACCCGAGACATTGATTTGTTCATCCGTTGTCGTCATATCGGCCTAAAATCCTGTGTGCATTCATCAAACGGAATCTGCCTTTAGGAGACCTCCTCAACATATTTCTTGGGAACCTCAAGTATGATTGTAAGCTTACCAATATGATCACCAAACAAGCCACCATTTTGATTACCAGCAGAAGAAAATACAAGAAACCATTGGGCCTTTTGTTTTTTTTTTTTTGTTTTTTTTTGAATACACTTCTAATTTTTAAAGTAGTAAACTGTCTCAATTAAACTTGATTCTCCTCTTTATGCTCTTTTTGTCCTGCTTGAAATGGTGAACTACCACCTGATTAAAGTATGATGGGACCATTGTACTTTTTTAATACTTGAACTGGCATCCAAACTTTTGTGTTTTTTTAAAGCTTACCATTTCTTAGCATAAATTATTAGAATCACTGGATTCTTTTATATATATATATATATATATATATATAGTATATATATATATATATATATATATATATATATATATATATATATATATATATATCTTTCATTTTAAAAGAAAATTAAAATAAATACACTTACCTAGGTGAACTTTGATAAGAAAATATTTCTTATTTTTCAAAATAACTTAAAAGTATAGTTTTAGTAATCTTATGGTATTTATATTCATATTTATATTTAGAAAGTTTTTCTAGGTGGTAATTTTTTTTAATACTTTAAATTTATTTTAAATTATTTAAAAAATTATTGAAGTTTAAACCAAAATTCATCAAGCTTCTATTTTATATGAGTATTTAAATAAAATGTAAGGAAAGGATGATAAAGCATTCAATAGAAGATTCAACTTCACAAAAGTAGATCACTGAGAGGAGCCTTTGGCCTTTGAAAGTTGATGGCAGATGAGTCATGAATATATCTTGTGAATACAAAAAGAAAGCAGTGCCGTGGTGGCTTTGCTTTCACTTATGCGGTTTCCTTACACTGTCTCTGGCCCCACACTTACCTATAGTGCAGATTTCTACTTTTTACCATTTTTGAAGCTACTTCAGCAAAATCCTTCCTGGTTCTGTAGTTCTGGAGATTTGGAGTTCTGATTTCTCTTACTTCCTTCCTTTCCTTCCTTCCTACTTACGTAGGATACCATGGCTTTGGTTGGAGAGTATTGTTCTCTGCTTTCATTGAGACTCTATTTGACAAGTTATTCTCCCCTCTGACCTCCTCCACTTGCCAGTCAAGAACAAGTCCTGCTGATATCAACAAGTGGGAGAAGACATTTGCTGAAACTTCATGTGTTGGGTGACGCCGAGGAGAAGCAGCTTATGGTTGGCTGCGATGCGGCTCGACGACCTCAGAGATTCCGGGCCTCACGATGTGGAGGCACATCCTCAGACGACCCGCCACCGAAGCTTTAGCGCAAGTTGATGGCAGAAACCTCAAGCCAGCACCAGCAAGTTACGGAGACCTTCCTTCTTGTCGCATCATCTTCAATTTCACCTAAATCAAGCATAAGTTCCTGAATGGGATGAGGCCCAAGATAGAGAAGATCACTTCTGATTGCTCGATACCGTGTGAGATCTTCACTGTCTGTTCTGACTATGTTTGGGATTGGCTTCAGGCTATTTTATTCACTATATTTGGATGATTTCATTGTTTTGGGATCACCTAGTTTAGAATTAGGTTTTGTACCCAAACTATTATAGTGGATATTCGTGGACTCGACACAAAGGTCCTGGTTTTTCCTCTTCTCACTTGTTGTGAGGTTTCCACGTTAAATTCTCTCTCATATTTTGATTATCTCTCGTACATGACTTTTCTTGGCCATTTTATTGACTTTGTATAGTCAGTTAAATCAACAAGTGGAAAATATTCATTCATATTTATTTCCCCAACAAGCGAGACGAGCCCCTCCTCCAGCTTCATTTGGTCTCGTGATTATAGGTCGGGGTTTAAAAATGGAGGACTCTGGGAGTGTCGCTTATGATTAGACTAACCTCTGCCTCACTATTCTATCCTAAGCCAAGAATGCAAGATTATTCTTTACCGCATGATTTTTATATGCGCCTATCGATGGGGACAAAAGTAAACCTAAAGATATTCGGCGTAATGGAAGATCATGCATAGAAAATGCGAGCTCCGACCGTATAGCAGTAGACCGTGAGTGTGTTTCATCACGTGTCATGCGAGATCGACGCTACTCAGCCTTCGAAAAATTAACCGCAAAACAACGAAAGACCGCATTTGTTTCTAACTTTGATTTCAGCGTCAGAACTAAGTAGGCCTGGCACAAAGGTAGCCGAAAGCACACCAAAGGATTCTCAAGGGTTAGAACCTTCGCTTAAATGCTATGGAAGATGAAGATTGAAGATGAGTTGCAAGCATTGTTACTTTTGAGTTCTTTGCCAGATAGTTGGGATACTCTAGTTATCTCACTTAGTAACTCACTTCCTTAATGGCAATTTAACCATGGATATGGTAAAAGATGCTTGTTTAATTAGTTAGCTTCTAAGGAAGGAACAAGGAATATCTTCCGAGACCACCAGGTTTTGTCACAGAGAATGTGGGAAGATGTAAAAACAGAAACCTAAGGGTCGCAAATCCAAAGGTGCTCCAACTGTAGGAAAGTCTAGTGAAAGAAGAAAAGTGCTATCATCAGGCAAGGAAGGACATGAAAAGAAATCTGTTATGCTTGGAAACTGGAACAAAAAGAAGGCAAAAACTCAGAGAAAGATGAAAAATAAAATAATGTACAAACAGTTTATCCCATGAAGATGTGCGTTTATTTTTCGAGAGCTAGTTGAAATGCTCGTCACATGTGATAAATGCAGGGTCATGAGTGATTATTGATACAGTTGTTTTCTTATCATGTTAATCTTCTATTGCTGAGTTCTTCACATCAGACAAAGGGGAGACTCTTTGGTGATCGCTAAGACGAATAATTCACTTACTCCAAGATTGTGGGTATTGGTGATGTTTGGCGCATGTGACATCATGGTTCATTGACTCGAGAGATGCTAATGCTCTGACTTACGCCTTAATCTTATTTCCCGGAGCTGCCTTGACCTGGAATGGGATATGTGAATTACTTAACTGCAAATGGAAGCTTACTAAAGGTTCTTAGTAGCCGCTAGAGGCAAGGTTAGAAGCACACCCTTGATGTGATACAGAAACATGTGGAGATGAACTGACAATCCAAGATACTCCTCCCAAATTTATACATAAAAGATCGGGTCACAATGAAAGAGAAAGGGTTATTACACTAGCCAAAAGGCCTCATTCCTTTTACTAAAGGTGATGGGCCTAATCTCATGATTATTGTTTATTTTAGTAATATCAGAGTCTTCTCCTTTCTTCTCTCAAAAGGAAATCTAATATTTTTGCAATTTGGGCTTATTCGATGTTCAGGGTCCCTTTTCTGAGCGAGTCCTCGCGGAAATAGATACTTTGTCAAGATTCATCGCATGATGCATCACAGAAAGGTGTGGGCTTATCTCAATAAGGCCAAAGATCATGTATCGCTTTTCCGTAAATTTTTACGTCTTAGCTGGAAAGAGAGATGCTAAAGTTTTTCGAAGCCGCTCGTATCTGATAATGATAAGTGGAGTATACATCAAAGGAGTTTAGAACTATCGCTTAGCACACGGTATTAGATTATGAGAAGACAGGGCTCTCGGTACTCCACAAAGACAATGGTGTTGCAGAGGATTGAATCAGACCATTGCTGGAAGGTTTGATGCATGCTAAAAATGGTGCTACCCGTAAAGTGTTTTCTGGGTGAAGCTATTCAAATGCTGTTATCATAAATAGAAGCCCCCTCAGCCTTTGAGTTTCACATTCCAGAAGGTATGGATGCAGAAAAAGATGTTGTTTATAATCATCTTGTTGTTTTGGTGCAAGGGCTTCGGCATAACCTTAAAGAGCAGAGGTATCAAAGTTTGATGACAAAGCTCTTCGCTGTATCCTCATTGCCATGGAAATGAAAGAGCTCGGGTGACAGATTAAGGATCCAGTTGAAAAGAAGATTTTCTGCAAATATTTTTACTATAAAGAGTAATTCCACTCATGAAATATCTGAGAAGACTAAAGGTTAAAGCTACAAGATGGCAAGATTTTATCCCAATAGATCTATTTTCCCGCAGTCAGACGAGATTTGGGAGTTAGTAGATGATCGTGACGTTAAGCACCGTATATGTTTCAAGTTTACTACGATGTCGTAGAATGATCGCCCTGCCGAGCGGTGGGGAGCACCCTCCTGTAATGTCATTTCCTGCAACCTCGTACCAAGGACTTAATGTGGAGAGGCCGCCCATCATCCAAGTATCCTCTTCAGTAAGGAAGCCGACATCACGAGGGTTTCAGAATTTTCAAGCGCATGACTATGCAGATAAGGTAAGTCGGATGAAAGCTGTGCAGAAGAATGCATTCTTTGTTAAAGAATGACGCTTATGAGTCGGGTGGAACTTCCAAAGGGCGAAGGTATTGTATGAACAAATGGGTGTTCGTTGGGCGAAAGATAGTGTATTGGAAAATTGTCATGAGCAAAGCCTTCGTTGTAGTAAAAGGTTTTGAAGTATAAGTGGTATCGACTTTGATGATATTCTTCCAATTTGTGAAAATGTTTTTTATCGTATTGTTTTCAGCTTCGACCATGATGAAATCTCTCGAAGCTTTGGGAATAGCTAGGATGTGGAAGATCGTTTTTCAGGATTGAAATTGAAGAATTTTGATATGTCACAACTGAGTCTTGCGAAGGTAAGGAGCACAAGGCTGTAAATTAAAGAAAAGCCTCATGGGCCATGTGAGCGCCATGCAAAGCATACAAGAAGCTGGATTCTTTATGCGAGCTACCAGTGATGAAGAGATGGGAGGCAGATTATCAGGAGCGATTTCAGGAAGCTGGCTATGGTAAATCTCATTATTTCTTTACTTATGCGATATATGTCAACACAGTGGAATGATCCCAAAACTGACCTGGCAAGCCTGGAATAGATTGTCTCATCCTTCATTAATGATGACTCAAAACCCATGAAATGAAACAACAGTATACAATCACCTACATTTATGCTACAAAGGCCAGGTTTGTGGTTGTCACAAGCTGACGCGAAACCGATGTTTAAAAGGTCCATGAGATGCAGCTCACCCGGCTGGCACACCTCAGCCATAACCACCCGCTCAGTTGTTGGCGTCCCCATCACAATGTAAATTATGCTGAAAGACGGGCCCACCTCACCCTCAATTTAAATGTATTCCCACGTGATTTGTGACATTAGATAAGGGGCCCCATATCGTTGATGATATCATGTTAAGACAACAGAGGTGATTTCTCCTCAAACCAAGAAACACAACAGGAAGTGTTGAAATTGATCCTCAAATATCTAGATACCTCTAAACGGTGGTTTGAGCTCTGGTCTCAAACCCAGCAGCAGGAATGGTTTTTACGATGCCTGACACATGACCCTCACTTGACAAAGCTCGACTGGGCTCTTATTCACTTCATTGGGGAGCCGGTCACACGCCTGCCATGGCGGTCGCTTCTGGCTCAACACCATGGTGACTGATGATGGCTGAGCTGAACTGGCTGGCACAAAGAGGATGGCCATGATGGAACACAGATTCAGTCCAAGAGTCAATCAATGCGCATTATGATGCTTCGTGCCTTCTAAGATCAGTCGAGCGGCATGACTTTGAGCAGAATATTTCTCACGGCACCATCCCACAGTGCCATTGATGTAAGATATCATCGGTCACTGTTTATGATGTCATCACGAAAAGAGCCATGGTGCTCTGGCCAAAGATCCACGAATGTATTTAACCCTCCTGAGAACATGATGACAAAAAGACTGACGAGAGAAGCTCGGTTTCTCGTGGTCTGTCAGGCTTCAAGATGGACTCCTGAACTGTGATGAGAGTGCAATCCCCTTTGATGTCAATGATAGTGGAGATCGCAAAGTGTGGTCTGAAACTAAATTTTGAAAAGTGCCCACCTTTAATAATTTAAGCCCCACAGGGCTGATAAACTTCATATAAGTCAATCACAGAAACCCAGGAGGTGAAAATGAAAAATATCCGCTTATTCGATAAAAATTGAAAGCACTACCTTGTTTTTCACAAACAGGTAGCTACTCCGCTTGTTTCCTTTTGAGGCACTCAAATGCAAATGATGAAAACAGAAATTTATTCACCCATTCTTCCGCGAACTCCAAATGAGAGATCATCATGGTGTGCATGCCAAGTGAAATTTAGAGCATTCTTCAGGTGAGATCTTCATCAATCCTATTCTTGTAATTTGGCGCCTGATCTTGGCCTCACATTTTATCTCAATTACATTCTGAGCCATTCCCACTGTTTCAGACCACCAGCTCAGAAATCAGGCTCTGCACCAACATTATATGGATACTCAAAGTGGACCCTGATTGAAGGTCCCAAAGTGGCCTTCCTCCTCCCCACTCAGGAGTGTTTCCTCCACGCAAAACCCTCCCATGATTTTCAGATTATCTCCCAGCATATTATTCTTCTTTCTCACCATCTTTACTAATTCAAGAATAGTTAAACCTCAACAAGGAAAATTATTCACTCCTGCTCTTTATTTCCCATCAGCTGATTATGATTATAGGCAAATGGAGTCAAATCATCAGTCAAGAGGATCTAGAAAATTACTCACCACCACTTGTTCCATTGATAGAATCCAGCGGCCCGCGGCGGCGAAACCGGATGCGCCACCATACCGGCCGTCGTCGGCGACAACCACCACCATAGTGATATGGCGCCGCCACACCGCGATGGGAGGTCGGGCAAACTGACTTGGCTTCGCACGGGCCCTTAATGACAAAAAGGTCTGACGAGTCGGCGGAGTTTCAATTTGTTCCGACGATTCCCATCACCTTATCCGGTCGGCCAACGTCAGAGGTCACGGGCCACCCGGGATGCTCAATGATTTCCCCAACTGGGGCCTTCCAACGTGCGAAAACCGAAAGAGCAACGATTTCCGGAAAGCCCCTTTCTTGTTGACGATGTCCGGAATGAGAAACGCCGTGTATGAGACTTTTCTTTCTTCCATCTATCAACAGGAGCCGAGGAGCACAAGGCAAATAGGTTATCGCTACCACTGTAATCATGATTGTCCCAATGATCTGAGTCTCCGTTCAAACGATCCCCAAGGTATTACCCAATAATGTGAGTGTTGTCTTATGGTACCCAGAAGCATTAGTACAAGAAACTTGGGATGCTTATCCACAAATAGAGTCATCAAGTGAACAATAGCTTAAAAGTATGGGCTACCTCATTTTAAAGACCTAGAGTAGTTGCACAAATCAAAGTTCCATGAGGATATTCCGAAAGCAAGATAGTTTGGACTTCACTTTCTTGTGATCAAGAGGAATAACCATATCCTTCCGTACCTCTCAAATCTGAGTTATCATCATCTCCCTTCTCATTCAAAGCTACATTCATATCGCCTATATTCCCAAAGGATTACTTAATTCAAGGTGGATCAACTAGTGTTGTCAGGGACGGAGGGATTCTAGACAAAGGAAAGGACTCGAAGTGTACAAAGACAGGTAACTGATTCTTCCAAGAATTAGCAAGGTCATTTTTTCAACACTCGTATCGATATCATCACACCAGGATGCATGACCTTGTCCATGATCTTGCTCGATCGGTCAGCCGAGACACATTGCTTTTAACGAGATAAATCGAGGAAACAAATGAGCAACATGCTATTTCTAAAGAGCCTGACATTCTTCTACTATCCAACAACACTCTGTCGGAAAATTCGTTACTCAGCGAGTGAAGACTAATCTCTAAATAGCCAATATCACTACCAAGAAATATTTCCGGCCTGTGAGAAAGGTGCTACATATCTCAAAAGGTACTAAAATGATCTTCTAAATGATGTGATGCCATTTGCACTATCTTCGTTGTGCTATTATATAAGGGAGGTGCCAGATTTGATACTAGTGGATCAAAACATTTGCGATATCTACTCTTTCCAATTGTTCAATGTAAAGGCCAACGGATTCAGCTAAGTGATCTTATAATTTCATGCGGACACATATTACACATGCTTCGTGACGAATCATAAAATTCGCTAAAGTGGATTTTGGAAAGCTAATAAACTTTCAAAGATCTTGATATCACCTAAGACAAAGAAAACTACAAGAAATGTCATTCCAAGTGATGTCTCACCTTCAATTTGCAAAATTGTCACATTCATTGTCAAGAAAAGGGAGGGTCAGAATTCCAGAATCAAGAATTTCTGACTTCCAAGGAGTGCTTCTATTTCCAAGTCAGCATGAGATAGCTGTAAAGTTGAAGATGCAAGTGATGCTAATTTAAAAAATAAACAAAATTGAAGAGTTAATAATGGAGGAATGATGAATTTTCAGATTCACTAAATGATATAGATAATTCATGTGTCTGAGTCTTTACGACCTCATGAAAATTTGGAAAGGCTTATAGTTATATTCTATGGTGGATCAAAATTTCCATGTTGGATGGGATCCCTCCTTCTCCAAAATGGTGAACTCCGGAACTTTGGGACACAAAATGCACGCCATTACCAAATTTCCAGTGGACTGTCGTTATCAAGTTTTTGTGGTATCATAGTATGGGGAAAGTTGAAAGCATAGGTGATGAATTTTACGGAGAGGTGCAAAAATCCTTTGTGATCTTGAAGGAGTTTGCGCTTGAGGATATGCCCCTGAACGGGGTGCCTGTCTCATTCTAATTCTATTTAAAGGAAAAAATATAAGAGCCTTCATAACTTGGAAAAAGTTTGTAATCATAAAATGTCCAAAATCGGTGTGTGGACTTCCGTGTGACAGGGACATAAAAGATACTTGCAGGTTGCAAGAATTGACATAAGCGATCAGAATGTGACATGTCGCTGTGGGAGGTATAGCGCCAAGAGGTGCCTCTTGCAAATCTTAAGTAAAATTTTTGAGGATATGATCAGGCTGAACCGGAGAAGCCGAAAGTGTGATGATCTGAGAACCCGAAATAGATGGATGCCCCAAACCTGGAGTCATTTCGCAGAGACTGGCTGCCACTCCACGCCAGATCGCCCGGTGATGGATTGTGGGACCCAAAAGGCATCCCCCGGGAATCTACAACTTATGCGCCCTTAAATCCCTGAAGATTTTTGCTTGTTCATCTCTGAGATGCTTTCCAAATGGTGAGCCATATCAACCGGCACACTTGCCAAATCAGACCAGCCGCCGATAATCTGTAGCCTCTACCAGAGTAATGGAATAATGCGCCACACCTAATTCCAATTCCACCGGTTCTCAATACTGGAAAGTCCCCACCCAAGAATGTCCATCCCTCTCAAGTCCTTTTCAACAACAACAAAGTAGCTCAGCACTCCACCCAAGGTTCGACTCGAGATCTGTTTATTGCTCCAACTTGGAGTCGATGTCGAGAACATGCCCCAAATAACATGCCTTGAATATTTACATCTTGGGTTATCCAACTGAGAACCCCACTTCACGTCCACAAATTTTTAAGATGTCGCAGATATGGGATTGCAAAGGTCTGGAGTGCTTTCCATCGAGAGGCTTGTCCACCTCCAACCTCACACTACTTGATATCTATGATTGTCGACCGAATCCATGTCAAGTGAATGAGGAAATTCTCACCCTTTAAGATTCTCAAGATAAGGGTCGTCATGAAGTCTTTCCTAAGGATTTGCTTCAATCTAACATCACTGAAGTCGGGATGGTGAGAATCAAAACGCCAATATTCGAGGGCCCGCAAAGCAATGAAAAGAGGCAAATATAGAAGTGGGGACATCATGACATTTTTCTTAAGATATACCAATTCATACCATTTTTCTTTCGGTAACCTGCCTCACTAATCTCCTACCGCTGCTTACAAAAGGATCACTCACAAAACACCGCTTCTTGAAGATTTCATACCAGCTTATCATTTAACTCGGGCAACTTTCCCCGAATTAACATAATATGCCGTAAACTTGTTCCATTTCCCACCGTTGAAAGTCCTTGAAAACTGGGACCATCATCCCATCTCCCGCAGTTGTTCCAAATTTACGCAAAGAGCTCCCTTGGGATGCAAACATCTGCATGTGAGTAGGGAAAGCTACACATAAGCGGATCCTGCTCCAAGCACCATCATCTCTCTCCCAAAAAAACTTAATTCTTCCATCCCCTTACGGGAAGAACTTACTAAACTCCCTTAAAGGTACCACTTCTTTCCTTTATCTCTTTCCATTAAATAGCCCTCTTTCCACACCATAGTTCTCTGCTAATTCACCTTCTTCCAAAGGATTTTCCATTCCAAATTCACTCCACTTGGCCACGAAGAGCCTGTTAAAAACCCAACGCACCAATTCCAAGGCTCCTTCTTTATCTCAGACAAACAATCTTCCAATTCACAAGGTGAGTCTTCTTCTCAAGGGCTCCTCCTCCCCAAAGGAAGTCCCTTTGAATTTTTTTGAGCCTCAACCTCACCTTTCTAGGGATAAGTATTAAGTGGGCATGTTAGAAACTGTTGAAACGTATTGCCACTTCCACAAAGCAAGACACTTACGGAATCTCTCTTCCACCCCATACCAAACTCCGCCCAACATGAGGGGCACCTGCAGGAGTCTGGGCAGGTTTAGCGCAGCACACCAACCTTACAGCCCAATTCCAAGGCCAAAGCATCAGCATTCTCAACCCCTCCCACCGGAATGATAACACTCTTTTCCAAGTTAACTCTTAAACTTAAGATTGTTGTTCTGGTTTTCTGTGTATAAATCCATTTAGGTTCAAACCCTTTTAGCCTTTTTTTGTCTATTAAAAATAATAGGGATTAAGGACAATCAAAAGAGGAAAATTAAATCGGTTTTAGTTTTGTGGCCCCCTTTCTTGGATTCAGCCCTTTTAGAATTTTTTTCAATAAATTATATTGCCTATTAAAAAAATAATAGGACTAAGGGGCAATCAAAAGAGGAAAATTAAATAAGAAAATGTATTCTGCCGGACTTCATGATTTCCTCTGAGGATTGTGATACGTTGTGGGTAACGGACTTTCAAAGCCACTAGAAGCTGAGAAAAAATCCAGTCACCGAAATGATCATGATAATAATTGTCAAGCACTTACGATATACTTCATGATTTAATCATGAAAATGATACCAATTGCCAGTATGTATCTCTATGTATATTCTATACATATGTAATCCATGCGATGTTTACTATTATTTATATGATTAAGAATTGTCACAAGGTTTCTTTCTTTATTAAAAACGGGAGAAAGGGAAGGATCAAAGTTTTTATGTTTCTAAACGTGATATTTGCCTAGGATGTTTTTGAGTGAAACATGTTCTGATTTGAATGATTTAAAATTTTTGACTTCTTTGAAGTAACAATGATCAAATGGCAATTGAAACCCAATGCACTAATCCTCAAGACCAGATTTTCTCTAATGTTTTTTTTATCGGCAAAATAGAAAGTGGTTTATATTAACACAAAAGGGTGTGGTCTCACAGGATTCAAGGACTCTCCAAGAACAAAATAGGTGAGAGAACGATTTTAAATGCTAAACTTTAACTGCACAGATAAAAGAACGATGATGAGAAGTTATAGTCTTCATATCCTACCTTCATTTTTATTTTTCTTCTTTCCTATGGGATGGATTGTTCTTTTTATGAGTTAAGAACTAAGAAGGCACATAAAACACATGCCATTCTCTACTAATCGGAAAATAACCCTAACTTATCCAAAAACTGTATATATAATCCTTGTGCTGATTTTTTAACACTTTATATTTTTTTTTCCAGAAAGTATGGATGGAACAGGATCAATTATTTTGAGGGTATTTTTATTCATAAGGTTATATTTGATATTTCTAAATGATGAGGCTAAATCTCTCCAACTACGAAATTGTGTTTTGGTTTCCTTAATGAAAAACCTCAAAGCAATAATTAAGTATTGCTGGCCAAGGCATTGGACTGACAAAAAGCATATGTTACCTCTGGATTGCTTTGAAAGTTACTTGAACAAATTTGATGTGCATATCCAATCTGAAGTTCTTCTTCTATAGGAGTTGAAAATTACAATGACTCAACTGATACTGTGACAGTTTCAACCGAATAATACCCGCGATCCACATAATCTCCCATAAACAAGTAATTGGTATCTGGACACTAACAATAAAATAGAAAGACCTCATTAAGTTCATACTCAGAGAACAGAGAGAAAACACAATGGAAACAGATGATGCGATAGAATAAAAAAAAAGACTTAAACTAGCTAATTTATTTGAAGGAAGATGTTAGACACAAAGACAAAGCAAAAATACAATACAGGAATTCACAAATACATTAATTTTAGGTGGTTCTACATCAAAATAATGCATATTAGATTGTTATTTACATTAACATGTCAGTGTCCAAATATGCCAATAAGAATGCTATTCTTTTACAGGACAACTTTGTTTCAAGGCATCTGTTTTTAGAGCATCAACATTGGGATCCTGTCCTAAATACTAATAATTATCAGCTGTTAATTTAATTTTACGTAAAGGATATGAAAATAATATTGCTTGTATTAGTTGCTGCAATTTAGTGGCACATTGCCATGGAGACCTTTATTAAAATGCCAACTGCCACATTTAAATCATAATCATTTTTACTTTGTCAGAAAATGAAATAGTGTTGAAATTCTGCATTTGCTGGATTATTTTCTAAGCTGGCACATTCTAAGATATTTTCCTTTTTTTTATATTGCATGATCTGCATTTTTTAATTTCTTTTTTTTTTTTTCCTTTTTAAAACAGTTGTGTATTGGCTGTATATGAAAGGGGAAAACCCTATAAAAGGTGTAGTCTATAATCAGCTTTCAATGAATGGAAAAGAACTTTTCTTCCTAAATCTTGTCATGGCATCAAAGCCCTAGGGTTTTTTTTGGGAATTTTTCTTGTGTTTCTTAATTGTTGTGCAGCCTTTCATTTCTAGTGTGAACCTTTGTAGCCTAATTGCTGTAATGCTTAGTTTTAGCCGTCATGTTTCTATGTCAAGTTGTGTTCACTTTTCCCAGGTTTCCATTAGCAAGAAATTCCAGCCTTTTCTGTTGTAGATCCCTCTTTATTTGGAAATGTCAAAACTCCAGAGATTTCTCTGGTCCACTGATCAAGTGAAGGTGGCCTCGACCAGTATTATGACTCTACGCAATTAAATGGGATCTTACCTTTCGATGGCTCAGCCCATCATGTTTTTATCAGAGGACTGGGGAAGATGGGGGCCACGGTGTTGTTCAGAGAAGGCGCCTACTGCTTGAGATCCAGGTTATGAGGCTTCAAGTGTGTTTCGATACCCCATGGTGTTTGCCATTGATTAATTCTGTGAAAGGATAGAAGAAAATATCAATGTTTTTCTTATTGAATGGTGTATTGTATAATATAGAGACAATTCCATATATATATATATATAGACACACACACAAAATAATGGAACAAAAATAGAAACAAAAGAAAGTAAAACAGTTGTAACAAAGTGGTAAAAGAAATGACGATAATGTACATAAAGCAAAAGAGATCAACCAAAGAACATCTAGTCAACATTCTATGATTCTCAAACAAATTCATTGGAAGCTGAAGAATGAATTTTATCCCTGACATTGGTGGCACTATGGATATGGTAAATTCTTGATGTATTCCAATTCAAATAATGATTCCCAACTCTATGATCTTAGAAGGAAGGTTTGTGTAAACTAAATAGGAAGTCTCTCTAGCTTACAGCTTATTTTAACATCTTGAATTAGAGTTGGAAGGAGCTGGATTTATACCAGGACTTTGAATGGAAGAATGAAGAGGATTTCCTTCAATATAAGAAAATAGTTCAGAAAGAAAGGGTGTTTGACTTCCTTGGTTGTCTTAATCCAGAATTTGATGTTGTTCATGGGAGAATTTTGGGAATAAGACCTATTCCTTCGGTTACAGAGACTAACACACAGATTAGAAGAGAGGAGAGTAGACTTGCTGTAATGATGAAGGAGACTCTTATGTTGGCTGAAAGTTCTGCACTTGTTGCTGGGAAAAATAAGCAGAACTGGAGCACACAATGAGGGACTCAAAAGAAATCAAAAAAGAAGGAGAAAAGGTGGTGCGACCTTTGCAATAAACCTGGTCATATCTTGAGAAAATGATTGAAATGTGGCTGGAAGCCAGCAAATTTCAGTAAAGGATCAAATTTAGGTGCTGGGTATCAAACTTCTATTGATCAGCAGCAGAAAATTAGCACTGAAGATCAAGTTTTCAGCAAGTCTCAAATGGAGTTGTCGCAGAAAATGTTCAATAAGTCCATGTTGCAACTGTATCATTGGCCACCACAGCGTACAGGCCTGCCAAGTATTTTTTATATGCCCTTCTCGAAGTTAAAACAGAAGCAAATATGTGGGATTGTGGATTCGGATGCCACTAACCATATGACAGGTTCATCAAACTTATTTTCTACATATATTCCCTGTTCTGGTCAGCAAAGGGTTAAAATAACTGATGGATCATTGTCTATTGTTGCAGGTTGCTGAGAGAAAAGGAATACATTGATTCTCATTAATTTACAAAAGGAAGAAACATACATATTTATACTCTAGTGTTATGGAAAAAGGAAAAAGAGTTAGAGTCTAATTAGGAAACTAAAGAGAGAAAGAAAAGAATCCTAAATTGATTAAGAGACTAAACCCAATACCCTTTCAAACCGGTTGTGAAAAGGCCAAAAGCACTGTTCTGTCACATATATGCTATACTTTATCCCAGACTCTAAGAGACTTAGTGAAGATATCCGCCAGTCGGTCATTAGAGTTGACAAAAATCAGTGATGATGAATCCATCAATCTTTCCGATAAAGTCAGAATCCACACTTTGCGACGGCTTGGGTCCTTTCATGGAAAAACTGGTCGATGAAATACGCAAGGCGGCTCGATTATCACATATGTTTCATCGGTTCATCCTTCCCAAATCTTAGCTCTTTGGAGTAGTTATTTCCAACCATGAGCTCGCATGTTGCTATTGGGCCATAGCCCCAGAGGCCGCCTTCAACACTAGATCCGCTACTACATCATGTTTCTTACTCTTCCAGGATATTAAGTTACCTCCAATGAACACACAATACCCTAATGTAGAACGTCTATCCATGCAGGCCGAGCTCACTACCAGATCACACTATCCAAAAACCGTGGTATGACCTCTGCTTCTCATACTACACCCCTCGACCGCGCTCCTTCGATATAACTGATAATACTGTTAACCACAAAGATCCCAATGGCTAACACAAGCAATTGTATGAACCGGCTAACTACGCCATAGGAAACGAGACGTCAGCCGAAACTGATAGCCGATAGTTCAAGATCAGAGCCCGTCATATCCTCGATCTCGTAGAAGCTCCTCCCGACTTCGTACAAGTTTCACACGCCCGGATCCATGGCAGAGCTATGCTCACAGCCATGCAATCCAACATACCAAAACAGTTCACAATATATTCAAGGTATACTCCTCCGAGAAATAACCACTCCCAATCGACCGAGCCACCCTAATGCCTAGAAAATACTGAAGCCCCAAGCCTTTGTCCGAAAGTGGCCGGGCAAAAAGTGTTTGAAGCTTCATCACCATCCTACTGTGTCATCAGGATGACACATTATCATCCACATAAACAATCAAGAAATACATTTTCCAAGATGAATGTGATGATAAAAACTTAATGGTCTGGTCAAGGTCGAATCATGCCAAACTCCTTAAACCACTAAACTAAACCACTAAACTAAGCTCAAGGAGACTATTTCAAACTATATAAGAACGACGCACTTCAGATACCAAACCAAAGAGCCCATATAAACCTCCTCGGCGAAATCACCATGGCAAAGAAAAGGCATTCTTGATATTAACCGAAAAAGGTCATGAACGCATAGCAGTCGCTAAGCAGAAGCAAGCAGCTTAACATAAGCAATTCGCCACTGAGAAATGTATCACTCATAGTCTGGGTTTATATTGCCGAGTGTACCCTTTCAGAACCAAACGGTCTTAAGCTGGATCAATCCGACTATCAAGTCCACTTCTCATCAGATAAACCCAATGACAACCGACAGAGATCACAGAGTGAAAGAGCCATGTTCCCACATGTCATCAGAGAAGACAACCGCATTTCAAAATATCGTCAAGCTTTCAATGATGAGAGAGCTCCCACTAGTGCTTTTGGAAGAGCAGAGGATGTGAAGGCAAGGTGAACAAAGGCAAGTAGGTAAAGATAAACGTATTGTGAAAGTTAAGAAACATAAACAGCAGATGTGGGTCATATAGCGGGTACCTTCCAAATTGGGCAACAGATCATCAAACGTGGTCGCTTGAACCGGAGCTGGTGAGACACCCATGCATGGGAGCAGACGAGTCAACAGGCCTTTAGTGAGATCTTTATGACAAGGAAGGACTCCTGAAGCTGGCCGAAATGCTTCAAGTTATCTGAGGTGGGAAGGAAATCGAGAGAGGGTAAAACAAGAAGAATGGGAGCAAGATCCGATAAAGACGCACTATATAGGAGAAGAAGTGAGGAATCTTCAAAAGAAGCATACCAGAGATAAAGTAGCAATTAAGATTTTGAGCATCAATAACTTTATAACCCTCCTCAAAGTGATAATGTCCCCAAGAAGACACACTCTCAGGCTTTTTACAGCTCATTCTCGCCAAGAGTGAGAAGGGAACAAAACAAACACAACCAAAGACACGAGGAGGGAGATAAAAGAGAGGTTGAGTAGGTAAGATAGTTAGAAATGAGGGATCCTGATCATGCAAATAAGAGGAGGCAAAACATTAATCAACAAGTACTAAGATAGCATCCCCCAAAATGTCGAGGAACCTATATGGTGAAGAGGAGAAAGAGTCGCCTTTAATTAAATGATGGTTCTTGGTTAGCCAATCCATTATGGTCAGGAACAAGCATAAGATGACAGCTGTGAATCTCATAGAGCCATAAAGAAGAGAGTTCGTGGCTTGTGAGAGAGATATTCCTTGGACATTACTACTTTAGATCAAATAGTTAATTAATTGAATTCAATTTATTTAAATCCTTAAAGATAGAAAATAACTCAACCTCGAGTTTTTCTTTCCTCCCTCTCTCTCTCTCTACTAAAAATAACCAAGTACACTCAAAATAATCATCTATAAAAGTAACAAGAAAAAGTAACTAAATCCCAAAAGTAGGTAATCGCATGATCTCAAACATCACAGAACAAGCTCAAAAGGAGATTTCGCCCAGGATCTGAAACGCCGAACCAAACAAAGATGCTTCCGGGCGCCGACGCATCAGCGACTGGGCTCAAGATAAACTAGAAAACGAGAACTAGCTTCCAAATCGGAGAGCTCGACGATCGAAGATTTATCTGTATGAAGGAGGAGAGGAGTCAGAAGTGCAAGTTAAAGTGGAACAAAGAGGCTAACTTAAGATGAAGAGGCCTGTAACCTGCGTTCGATGCTTAATCGCTTTCCCAGATGCCACCCTTCGCAAGGTTACGTAGTCATGGGAAAATAAGTACACAAACAAGATCACGAGTCAACCCACTAATGAAAAATAAGACAAAAAGGCAAATTAGGAAACATAAAGTACGAGGTAAGGTGTAAGAAGGAAGGGACAAACTCGATTAATGCCTTTAGCGCTGGGTTCGAGAAACCATTAGCTATGCAATCAGAGAGTGTACAGAAAAACCGAAAGGTAAAGCAGAGGAAAAAAAGGTCTTTATTACCGTAGATATAACGAGGCTCCAAAGATCACAGATCCAAGGTGTCGCATGAATGTGTAAGGTGTAAGTGGTAGATATTAGTATCGGTTTAGCAACAGCTATGGAGAGGTAAGATTTTACCGCTGAGTGTGATTTTACAAAATTTCAAGACCATCAAGTAAGAATGACCCCCTAAGGTGTGGGATGAGCTCCCTGAGATTAACCCTGAATACGTGTGAATGACCGAAGACCTGTTTCAAATGAGCAAAGAAGAGGAGGCTCTGGCTGGCTGTAACCATATAGCATCGATCGCCTTCGGTGTGTCCAAGCCTATATGAAGATATCAGAGACGCTGTCTTCACTTTATTGTTACCGCTGGCCCACCTCCGTAATCACCTCGAGAAAGAGACTGAGAAACCATTACAGAAGTGTCCGATGTAATCTCAGATCGCATGGATTGAGTGGTGTACGAGGGCTGGCAATCCGAGAAAGAACCATCAAAGTTCGTAATAATGGGGCCCCAAGAGACCAGTTCCCGATGTTCTCGCAATCTCGCCCGAGGTTAAGCAAAGAATGATCATAAAGACTCGATCCATCTCTCGACAAGGAAGTTCCTCAAGATTAGTTGACTTTGAAAAATAGAGATAATTATCCTTAAGGGCGTACATTCGTCCACCATGCGACAGATCACATCGAAATGCTTCAAATCGACGATGGAGGATATTACCCTGCAGAGAGACGCTGAAATATCGTTAGTGTACACTTTCTCTTTACCCGATTCCGTAGGAGTGTAGCAAGTTTTATAAGTCCCAATTATATAGAGTTTTGGCATCAATAGATCGTCAAGAATACTGCAAAGTAGCACCGCTTTTCCACTGGTACGCTTTATCTCACGACTGCTTGTGTCCCGTTAAAGAAGAAGACTTTGATCCGTTATCCATTACCAATAAACCAGCGTCCAATCTAGTCTGCACCATGACTCGATAATTTTCACCCCCGTAGCTTCATCCAAGGTAATCATAGCAAACAGATACAAAGAAATAAAAGTCCCGAATCTTTTCAAACATGCGAGAAGTCTTTTTCAGTCATAGAGATGAGAAATTAGTAGGAATCAACTCCCAAGGTCCTAAAAATGTCGTAGAGTCCTGAAAACACAAAAACAAAGGAGATCTGTGCTTATTGTGGTGCCAGTGAATTAATTACCGGAGAGAAAAACTCAAAAGAAGGGTTTTTTCCAACACTGACGAGGCCTCTCATGGAGGATGGAAAAAGGGTTTGCCTGGCCAAGCAGACACACCTCGCTTGGAATAAAAGGCGGTAAAAACAATGCGCACGCGCCCGCCAAGCGCGTCACGTGAATTCACGCGCCTGGATCTGCGTGAGAGATCTGATGTGTACGGGCACGTAAAGGGCTGTATGATGCTATTTCTCCAAATGAGGATTCTCACCTGAATGTGATCATGAGATTTTTCCCGTTGCGTGCTCTTCACGCAGCGAGGTCGCCTAAAATCTCACAGGAAAGTTGTCTGCGGCAAAGGCCCTCCGAACATGGCCTGGCTTCCGTGAGGCTTTCAGGAAGATCGTAATGATGGCTCAACAGCACATCATCTGGATGGGTCACTAATTGGATCACAAGGCGAACTCCTAACCCAAGTATTCAAACTCCTTATGGCTCGATAACATATCGAGAAAAGGAATACATTGATTCTCACAATTCCCAAAACGAGGAACATGTACACATTATACCTAGTACTATGAAAAGGAAAAATAAATGAGAGTCTAACATAGGTGAATGTGTTAATATAATCCCAAATGATTAGGGAGACTAAACCTTAACACGTAAAGGTTCCATTGTCAGGATCATAGCTGTGACGATATTCATATTAAACCCAAATCCTACACGTTTGAGCCTTATGAGAGTTGGTCGTTTAACATGGTATCAAAGCCTATTTTGGTAGGAAATCCTAGGATCGAACCACCTTTTTCAATTTATTCCTCATTTGTTGATTCAAAGTCCATGGAAAAAGATCGCTTCATTTATTGACTTCCACAAGTTAATATAGGTCCCACTTTAGGTGATGTTAAAAGCATGATAATTACATTAAATTCCAAATCCTACAAACTCAAGCTTCTTTAGGAGAGTCGCCGCTTAACAGTTGATAGGACTTAGTCCATGAAGGACTCTATTTAATTTGTCTTCACTTCCACATGTGTATAAATCCCAATGTGAGGGCGGATATTAAAACATGATATCTGGTATTAAAACCCAAATCCTACAAAGTTCATGCAGTGAGAGCTGGCTGCTTAACAGACAAAGACTTAATCCTGAATTCATTCCACGTCCCTAATCTCTTGTACTTGATTTGCGGTTGGAAAGTTAACTAAGGACCATGATTAATTTCTCCAAAATGGTTGTATTTTTCAGATATGCTGGGAAAGAACATCGTTGCTTGGCGCGAAGTGGATGCTCCCTTTATCCTCGAGGATATAAAGATAACTTAAGCACTACGTTTCGAGAGTAGTCTGTGAACAAAGACGAAATGAGATGGCATAAGATCGGGTCATCTCAACTTTATGTATTTCAAATTATTGGGTTCCTTCATCGTTTGGAAAATAAGAAAATGTCTCATTTTCATTATATGTGTGTGAGTTTACAAACATCTCGAGTCTCAAATTTGCCTGAAGATTACACTCCACAAAGTCCCTTGTGACTGATACATAAGTGATATTCCTGTGGGGCCATCCGTGGTTCAAATAGTTTCGAGTGCTAGGGGAGCCAGTGGAGCAGCCGAGCAAGATCCAACACATTCTGTAACACTCTTGAATCTATCCACCTTTAAGAAATGTTTGTAAAATTGATCTTATTTTAAAATATATTTGCAAATCCGTTCCAAACAAAAATCAGGTCCATAAGATTCTTTCTGCCAATAAGGCTAACAAGTAACAAATGCCTGTGGAAGTATGTTGAAAGCAATGCAGATCCCATATCAATCATCTGTAGGGAGTTAACTAATGAACAAAAAATGGAATAGCAAAAAGAAAATGTGCATTTGGCTTGAGGCTTGTAAGAGCACTATCGTTATGAGGTGGTTCCAAAAAAATTAAAGTGATGCCATTCTCAATGCACATGTTAGATCATATATCAGGATACGAGTCTTGGTAAAGTACCTGTGACTTTTTACAAACTCTAAAGCAAACTCTTCCCTTACTTCCAAGCATCACTCATTCTCTTCTATAACCTGTGATTCGGTGTAATTTCATATGTCCATCATCAAACTCTACAAAATCTAACCTACATCCGTGCCTCAAGTGTCTTCTGGAAGTTATTCTCCCCCAAGAAAGGTTATAAGTGTGTTATCACCCTTCTTCAAAGAAATACCTCGTGTCTCTTGATGTTACTTTTGTTGAAAATCAATCTTATTAGATTGCATCATATATCTTCAGGGGGAATCGGATGACGAAGAATATGTTGTTACTGCGAGCACTCCCGTGGGTTCCATAGGTTGGCAAGAAATTCCTGGATACTTTGCTTGAAAATTTATCAAGATGATTCTGTTTCATACTTCAACTGAACAAAGAGAAGATAATGGTAAGGGGGAGTCGGCTATAGGAGAAGATGGTGGTCAAAGGGAGATAGAATATGCTAGCGGCCAGGGAGAGCTGGGCGTAGAATTAGCTAAACAAGAAATGTCCCAAAAGAAACATTGTGTTACTTAATCCAAAGGGTTACGCCTCAAAGGCAAAGCTTTTCCGCCCAAATGCATGTCCAGTTCAGCATGTGAGACCATCCATCCTCCCCAACATAGACAATCCTCATAACCAAAGGGGACCATTCCTGAAAGTGAAAGTAAGTTTTCTGATTCTTCCCAAAGTGATCTTTTCTTATAGGCAAACAAAGCAAAGATATCGAGAGAAAAGAATAAAAAATGGTAACCTCTGAAGAGTATAGAGGAAGTATACGAAGGGACCAAGGCCGTATAAGCACAAGGATAAAACCTACCAACCCACCTAAAAGCCATAAAATACAGCGCCATCTTTACAAAGAAAGGTGGCTCAACATCAAGAATCATAGCCACTTTCTTAAGCACAAAGGCTGAGACCATACAAAAAAGACTTCAAACTCTATCAAACTGAAAACTGCTTCATCCTCAAAACATAACTTTGTTTCTCTCTCCATATCGCCTGTTTACACAAAGCACAATGGAGTCTTCACCATAGCTCCTCTCTTCTTTTTCTAAGAGTGAAGACGAACCCAACCTGAAAATCACTTTTCAACTGCAAGAGTAATTCAAACCCTTGCCTTTGATGAGGAAAATATGTCTGTCTCAAATCTGTGTGGCATGGAATAAAAAAGATCTTGTGATTTATTCATTTCGCTCTATAATCGACACACATGCGAAAGTTGACTCACAGTCAAAATCTTCCCCCACCAAACCTCCCACACAGTTGAACTCCCATCAGAGAGGGCAACAGAGGATTGCAATCATCTCTAAGGGCAACTCACTCAGCTCCTCTTCCAAAAGGTCAAACTAGATCACCGATTTGAAGAAAATACTTCATCCTTTACCCCATTCCACTCCAAGCCTATCACCGGAGGGTAGTCAACCAACCATCAACACATGAAACTTGCCTCCCACCCTTCGATCATTAAAATGTCTCTCAAATGTGAAGTTCCACCCACCTCATGTCCCTATGACTTCCCAAAGTTTCACCACCTTAAATTTCCTAGAATCCAAACCACTCATACAGAAGGGAAAAGTGAGGAAATGGGCTTCTCCACACCAAACATCATCCCAAAATCTAATCTCTTGCAATCTCGCCTAACCTCAAGCTTTAGGCATTTTTCCAAGAATCTGATCGCTTTCAAATATCCTTCCATACATCGACCTCATAGTTGCCTCTAGGAATGTTAGAGAACCAACCTCCATCCTCAATACCATACTTTAGGCTAATAATATTCCTCCAAACAGAATTTTCCTCCAATGCAAATCTCCACCCCTCTCCAACAACGCTCACAGTTGGGATAGGCCATCAAAGTCTGTGATCACCTTTCTTTGAGATTCGCAAACATCACTTCAAATTTAACTGTATTTAATCTTCCTCTCAAGGTTGCCTCCTTCCTAAGGAAAATCTCTTTGAATTTTTTCAAATCTGATCTTAACGCCCGAGGCTAGTTAAAGAGAGACATAACGTATGGAACATCGACGTATTTACTTTGATAATGATAGAGTGCTATCTTCCACCTTTGTAGATATACTATTCTCTTCCAAATAGCTAGCCTCTTTTCAAAACCTCTCTTCTAAATTCCCATCCCATTTATCTTCAATAAATATCAAAGTTTCTGCCCCAAAGGCAACTCTCAAGTAAGCTTCAGGCATCTGGGTATTTGGTTCTGCTTTTATAAAATGCACTGGGAACCGACAGAGCACCTATGTGAATTTATTAAGACCTAAAACCGACACTGAAATATAAAAACGCTTTGATTTCATTTATAGATAATAACCGATTGGGAAGTAATCTAAACAAGTCGATTCGATTCAGCTGGAAAAGGAATAAAAAGTAATTAAATCTATTATTTTTAAATTCTTAATATTAAAAATGAGGCAACAGAAATCAATATATTTAATGTTATCCAAAAAAAATCTCATAACTTTCTCTCTATCTCACAATAAATAAAAAATAGTTACGATCAAAAATAATTATCTATATAAAAGCAATTAAAAATTAAATTAATTACTCACATTCTCTAACAAATAATTTTCGTAGAAAATAAAAAGATAAATACAAATAAAATATATCAAGTTCTTTTTTCTTTTTTTTCTTTTGAAGATCACTGTGATCTACCATTACTATGTGAACACTCAAAGCAAATTAAGCATAAAGTGAAAAATTCAAGAGTTTTGGTAAAATCTTTAAAATATTGAGAGCTCCAAAAAAATCAACTAAAAATAGAACTCAAAATTTTGTAAAAGATAATGCTTATTATCGATCTGCCTTTTTTTATATTTTCAAAGATTACTAAAACCATAAATCAATCGTAGTTGCTCGGTTTTAAATTTTTAAAACTGAATTTAAAAAAGATAATTTAAAATATTTCAAAATCGAGGCCGACTCCTGCTTGGTTTTTTTCTGGGCTTTATGCACACTCCCTAACCCCAAGTACTGCTGGTGTGAATGTCCATCCTTCAGTGTTTCAACTCTAGGAACCAAATTTTCCCCATTCTCAATCCCCACCCACTCTGCATCAAGGAGCCTTATCTAAATTATCCTCAAATTTCAAAGAGTGCCTTCAAACCAAGCCAAACTAACTATATAGGCTATACAGGTCTCTCGGTGGTTCCATGCCAGAAGACAAGTCATTATCTACAAACAAGTGTGTAATCTGTCTTTCTATTCCATTCCTCCCCTTAAAACTTGTAACCAAAAATAAAGCCTCCTTCTCAGAGTCTATCAACTGTAAGCGGAAAAGCTTCCATCCTGCTAACAAAAAGGTAAAGTGAGGCTTGTTCTCCGGAACTCCTAAAAAAACCTTCTGGGCTACCATTCAACATAACTGAAAAAGACGCAGTGGATATGCACCACTTGATCCAACCCAACCACTTCTCCTTAAAGCTCATTTTAGAGAAAATTCCACTTAATCTGGTCATATCATTTCTCTATGTCCAATTTACACAAAACACCTTTTACCTTCTTCAAAATAGAGTCAATGACTTCGTTGGCAATCAAGGACGCTTCCAGAACGCATCTCCCCTCCATGAAAAGCATTAAGGGCTGAATTCACCAATTTATTCATCACATTTTTAGCCTATTTGGAAACACTTTTGCTATCAGCTTGTAAATGCTTCCAATCAGGCTAATGGGTCTAAAATCTTTCAGGTCCTCAACCCCTCCTCTTTGAAATTAAATTGCAAGGCAGAGTTGGCATCCTGACAAAGCTTTCATGCTCATGGAAATCTTTGCTGTACTTTATAATATCCATGAATAAATATCCAGCCAACCGCAAAAAGGCATTAGTAAACCATCCGACCAAAGGGCCTCATTCCTATTCAAGTTAGCCAAAGTCGTGGGTACCCTTCTTCAAATGGAGGGTAATTGCAGTCTTGTCGCCCCAATCCAATCCTAGAAATTAGCCCTCCGGGCTATCCTCCAATCCCCACGATCAAAGGCAGGAACCCTAAAAGTATCTACAATGCATGTCCTTACTCATCGCACCATTTAACTGGCCCCACTCATACAACCTGGTCAATAAGCTGCTCCTGCCTCATGAGTTTCACATCTTGTGAAAAAGGAACCAGTGGCTATCCTCCCACACCCAGTTTCATATTTCCCCGACCTCTACCCCAAGAAATTCTTCCATAATCGCCCATTTCAATCCTCCCAGAATTCACCATCCTTCCTCCGCTTGCCTTAGCAGCAGATTTCAGCTTCTTCAATATCATCCCCCCCACAAGACCACCTATTTAAGGTACTTTTGTTCTTCCACAGCTGAAGACCTTATTCCAAGCTCAGTTTGACCTTCATTGACCTTCTCCATCAACACAAAACTACAAGTCCCTCTAAACTCAAAGCTCTGCCACCAGCCACCAGCCTCCAGCCTCTGATAAGGTCCTTTAACCCCTCCTCCTTAAGCCACATATTCACAAATCTAAAGGGAGAGGGGCCATTTAGCCATGTACCCCCTTCAAGTAAGATTGGAGAATGGTCACAAGAATTTAGAAGGATCTTGCACCACCTCTTGCTTCAAACTAGTAGGTCCACTCATCAATGATTAAAATCCATCCAAATTTCCTTCACTGACCTGCTGGGGCCTTTAAGCCCCCTTCCAAAAAGCTTCCCCACACAGGTTGTCTTCAGGCCCAACTCACCACGGTTCGAGAAGCACCTCATTGAGTAGGTAATTCTACCTTCTCTATTCCTTACCCTAGGGAATCTTTTTTTATAGATAAGCAGCAAAAACAAAGCTACAAAGTATACAAGAAATATACAGGCAGCCAAAGACAAAAGAAAGGAGGAACAAAAAAGAATGCTTTTTCAGATGTTGTTCAAATGAACTACACAAACTAGATAAAGAATGTTTCAACTGCTGAAGAATCCAAAGTCCATCCTTGAAAGTTACATGTTTTTCTTCCAAATTTTCCAAAAAATGCAAGGAATGATTTTTAACTTTCTTTGCTTTTTTCCCACAAAGGTCCCTTCCAAATAATTATAGCCTTAACCGTTTTAGGGAAGACCCAAGTGATATGCCAACAAGAGATAGAACAATATCCTGCAAAGGGGCTAATAATCTAACTCCGTAACAAAAGCAGATGTTCCTTCATCACAAAATCACACACAAAAGCATCTATTTAGAAGGTGCCACCCTCTCCTTTGCAACTCTATTCAAGCGTTGTGGACTCACTTCAAAGCCGCCCCAAGCAAAAAGGAACCTAGTGGTAACAGAAATTCAAAATGCCCCAACCTGGGAAACAAAGAGACAAGGCCCGATCAGAACACTTTGTGAAGCGACTACTTCCCGACTAAAAAGAGAGATCCCATTTCCCCCTCCAAGAAAACAATGCCGGTTTTAGAGACCCCTTTTCTAGCCATTAGCAGCACTCAAGTAACCTTATCCACTTCCTAACTAATGAGTAAAGCATGAGCAAAGGTGGGCCCCAACATTTACCATCATACGTGTCCTGGGACCTCTTCAATTGTTTCAGATTTATTCACAACTAAGTCAAAAAAGGAGGGAAAGGTGAGATCGAGGTCAGTGTGCCCGCACCCGTGATCCTTCCAAAAATCAACTCGTAACCATTCCAATCCCGAATCTCACCTTGATCCAACTCTTAATCTTTTTAAGAGTTTCCTTCCAGAAACCCACTCCAAAAGGACCATGGGCCTCCCCAAACTTCAACCAAAATCATTAGTCCCAAACTTTGAGTAGATTAGTCTTTCCAAGTGACCTACTTCATAGCAAACTCAACCCATTTATCACTCCATGCTTTATTCAAAGGGTAGTTTCACGACCCAAGCCAAATTTGATGTTAATCAAAATAAAACTATTAATCCTAATTAAATCAAGTGAGGTTTTTTACCATGTTCTCCTCCTCCCCAAAGAAAATCTCTCTGCAATTGTTCTAGTCTCTTAGCCACAATAGTCGGCATTCTGACCAAGGACATTTGATACATATGAAGGCTACCAGAAAGTGCTTCTCGATCAAGGTTATCCTCCCCGATGGAGACAAGTAAAGGGAAACACCTTTGAAAGTTTACTACAAACACAAGGGCCTCTAAGGTACAAGCTTTAATTTGGCACCTTAGATGATAAAGAGCCTAGCTGCGATCCATATAATTTGGTCAGCTGGTCATTTCCAATGGTTGTCATTTTCTATGATCATTATTCTTCCAACAGTATTTATGGAGGTCCCAGAAAGCTGGGAACCAAGACCTTATGAGAAGCTTCATGTCTTTAACTCCGCCAAGGCCACATTTCTAGCAAGGGAGCTTATGGAGACGCTTCACCCTTTGGAAAGCTTAACACAAACACAAGGGCCTAAGGTTCGGCTTCCCGAATTCGGGCCCTTCGATGCTAAAGACTCAACGATCTTTATAATGGGCTTCTTGATTTCTCCAATGGTCATGGATATTCCAAGGGTCAGGATTTTCCAAGTGTTAGTCATTTGGCAGATTGTCATTTTCCAATAGTATTTACGATCCAGAGGTCGTCAAACTTGTTAGTTTCTGAAGTTCACTCACATTAGATAGTTATTCCAAGTATAATATGGTTGTATTCAACTTGGTAAAATCAATGAATGAATGAAATTTGAAGAAATTCCAAGAATTTCACTAGTGTCTCTTGATGCAAAGATCCCTATGGTGGAATTTTCAGTATCCCTAGTGGTTATTTCAATCTCTATGTGTGATACAAAGGCCCTTGGTGTGAAGTCTAGGTTTCAGGAGTGATTCCTGTGAAAGGTTAATCATACAATGTCTTCTAAGAATTTTACTTTGGTGCCATCACCCCTCCTAATAGAGATATAGCTTTATATTCCAATTCCAGGAATCTGATTGCATTAAATCCCTCCCTTAAACACCACGGATCTCACCATAACCCCGATGTGCCCTAACTCTTCCCCAAAAAGATCTACCCTTACTCCCATAAGCAATGCAAGAGAGACCAAACTTTGTGAACACCCCAGATGAAATCATCCCTCCAGAGTTCGACCACAAGATAAAGCATAAGCCTTCCTCCTATCCAACTAAAGAATCGATCCCCACCTGAGGGCCCGTAAGATGAGAATGCCCCTAACGCACCTCAAATTTTTATGAATAAGAACAATCCAAAATCTTTCCCACTCAAAATCTCGATCATCCCACTAGAAGCCCCTTCTCGCTTTTAGCCCTTTTTGCGTATTAAAGAATCGCCAAATTCTCATGCATCATGAAAAAGCCTTTAAGTACTTTTCTCTTTCACCACATCGTTAGCTCCTCAACATTCCAAGCATAGGAATTCCTTGAGATTCATTAAATGAAGACTATGAAAAGCCCTAGCCGCCTCCCTTACCAGCGGGCCCCATTTTTCTTCCTCCCTTGTCCACTACGCTCCCACCTCCACTTCTTCAACTCCCTATCAAATTTTGTGGACCCGAATCCCCCCTTCCCTCTACCTTTCTGTCTCCGAGAATTGATTTTAGTCATGAACTCCAGGATCTCCTCTTTAAAACCCTATGTCGAGGATCACATGAACTCATTAAATTTAGCCAAACAACTCCTCTCCCACTCGGATCTGTGTCATTTCCACTCCACCAGTCCTCTTTTTTCTCCCACTTTGCTTTTGGCCGCCCGCTTCTTCTTCCAAATTCTCACCACAATCCCTGGTCTAGGTTCATAGCAAATGGCGACAAAGCCCCCTCAATGGTCTGTGACTCCCTTCGATCAAAACCCTCCCCAAAGGTGAGTCAGATCGTGCTGCATGAGAAGAGGTGAAGAGAATCAAAGTTGTAATCACTCATACCTCTATTTCCACACAAAGAGTCACTCCGTGGTTATGAGAGCAAAGCTGGGTGTTCCTTTTCTCAGCTCTTTCAAGCAGAAAGATGGCACCGAAAAGGCCATAGGTTTAGGATTATAAATGGATCCAACCTCCTCCAACTTCTTGTGCCCAAATCATGGGCCTTTAGTTGAATCTCCTTTAAGGCTTAAATTAATGGGGTGGGCTGGTGGTCTCAGCCCATCAAGACTTGCCCCTAAACCTTTTTTATCAAATCAAATATATTAAATAATAGAAGTACAAGAAGTAAGAGGAGCTCTTTGCTACAAAGACAAAAATTTACAAAAAACTAAAACTAAAACTGGGGAGATAAGATAATATTTGTTTCGCTTCCTTTAAACAAACATCATCCAAGAGGATCCCTTCCCCTCATCATGGAACTCGACCGCAGAATCCAATCCCTCATTGTGATCTACAAATCCATCCCATGATCGAGTCAATACTCCCCTTTCTGGGCCTTGGTGATGGGTTGAAAAGACCCAAGCCTAATTTCCCCTCCTCCACGCCACTGTTACTAATTAAACCCTCATTAATGTTTAGTTCTTCTCGTCGCATGAGCCCCCGCACAACGTGTTTGACAGACTGCCTCTCCTCCTCTTAATGTCGCAGCCCTGCATTCTCGTAACTCCCTTCCAAAGGAAAACCCACTACCCACAAACCACGCTCCACCATAGCCAAAGCCTGGTAGCTCTCGAGCTCGACATGTAATATTTCAACACCTGTACTGGGCCACCTCTCCACCTTCACCAAGACTCTCGCCTGCACTCAACACACGGTCCCGAGTTTCATCTCCTTATCATCACCAAGTATCCCCCACACCAATCCCTAATCATCCTTAAAATGTTGCATGTCCATAAATGCAGTGGCAACCCTACGACCCTGACCCATGCCTCACTCACTTGATTTTTCCTCTTCACACAACCAAAATTTGGGCTCATCTTTCAAGATTCAACACCAAGCCCCTAAACTGCTTCACGCCCTTCCAAAGCATAGCCTGCCCTTCCGTGATAATCAAACTCAAAAGCCAAAACGTATCAAAATGCCACCATGAGCCCCCCTTTCAACCTCCACACCGCCTTTCCCAACAATTATACCTCCTTTGCCAAAGGAAGAGAACCCGAATGCTCTTTCCAACTTCCAACTTAGCAGATCAACGCTCCTGAGCTCCCAGAATGGAAGTCACCCAGACACCGGCCAAGGGCCTGGGAATCTTTGATACTTCACCGCGCCTCAACAAAGAAGGCATATACCAAAAGCACCCAATGCGACACCCGCAATCCGCCCTAATGATTTTTTCCCCTTCTCCTGCAACGCATTTACCCCCACCTCTTTCAACTTCCCACTAGGAGAGATCACCCATTAACGAAGCCCTTTCTTTCCGAGAAGAAAATATTTAAAGTTTCTTCCTCCCCATTCCTGCCCAGACCCGAAAATCTTTTCGCACTGCCTGAAACATTCCAACCCCGATGTTTCTCTGGCCTCCCTCCGGCACGATCTGGTACATAGTTTTCTGCGACATTTTCAAATACAACTCAACTAAACCCTCTTCTCCAAGGTGCCAATTCAGTGCCCACACTCGGCTTCTTTCCTCGTGACGGCAAACTTGCCTCTCCCTACACCTTCCATCGCCAAAAAGTAAGACTTTGTTTCCCAACAACAAAACAGACTACCACCTCTTCTATTCTCACATTGAGAGCAAAAAGGATTCATACGCATCTCCTTACTTCAAGATCTGGCATCATAGAAAAACACTCTGAAATGTTTCAATCCCAAAGTGATCTCGATGACTCTATCTGTTTCAGTGAAGGTATAACGTAAACAAAATCTACAAAATAATACAAGTTTTTAAAAATGTTTGACCAAGTTTGACTGGTTACCTAGTATAAATACCAAGGTTGACTTTTTCAAGCATGCATAGTTTCCCTTTGGGTCGGGATTTCAAGACACCATCTCAGGTTCATTTGGACATTGCTCATGATGGGGCTGAATCGCCAAAATCCGACTTGACATAGCACACCCAGAGTCTTCACAGCCAGTTCATGCCAGTCGCAGTGGTCCAGCCATTTGTTTTCTACTCGAATCCACCCTAGGCACTATATAAACATAGTTTCCTTTTTTTTATGTACAAGAGAAAAACCCCAGCCTAAACAAACTATTTTGAGTCTGAAACTCCATAGAAATTCCCAAAACCTTGAATAATTCTTAATCAATGCTTTTAATCTATTTTCAAAGCCTGCTCAAGTTTTCAAATTATGGAGGCACTCTCGGCCACCCACCTGGTACACACGCGCCGCCTGTGGAGGAGAGGACGTCAGACGATTCATGCACTTCCCGCCACGATCACTGACGCGCTTCTGGAGTCACGGACATATGGGCTAAGTGGTCGTCAACTCTGGCCTGATTTTTGTGTTTTCCTCGCCATTCAAATGACCCATGTACTCTTTCCACCATTTTAATCTTTCGAATCTCATTCCCGTATTCCTTTTGCATTCTCACCGCTTGGTGATGTTTTACAAAAAACAAAGTCGGGTCGATCAGCCGGATCGAAGTTTTTCTCGGCCAATTACGAAGAACCTTTCTTCTTCGTGAATTGTGAGGGTACCGATGTGTTCTCGGCTCCTAGTTTCCATTGATATGTAGTTTGTGAATTTGACGCCGCTTTATGGCTCATTTCGGCCATTTGCGTATCAATGGCGCGTGATCAAATTGAAAGTACCAATTCGGTCAAGTTTGGCAAAATCAAGATGATTGAAGTAAAATCGGATGTTTTTATTAATTATCGACGGTCAATTTCGTGGAAATTAGCTCTGCGTGGAAAAGCCCCACTCCTTGGAAAATGCGCCCATAAGACACCGTGTAATCTGGACCCGCTTCTGAGTCCAATTTTAGATGGTTTCATAGTTCTAAAAGTTATTCTAAGGCCTCAAAGTAATCCCAATGTTGTCGGGTTCCATTATTTGAGCCTGGGTGGTGTTCTTTATTTATAATATGCACTACGCTCGAGCCGGAGACTATCCCTAGCAGTGTGAGCAAGTGACTCCAGCCAGGCCAGACTGAGTTGCAAGGTTTATATGTTTTAAATGTTTCGGGGTATTGCATTGGTATAAATTGTGTTTAATTATTTAACATATATATATATATATATATATATCATTTGATCAATGGCTCAAGTTACATAAATAATTATCTCGCTTTCATATAAACAAGCTTATTTATTTATGAATTTCACAATATTTAAAATATTTTGGAAGTTTCAGACTGAGTTCATGGATGAGTCATGGTATTTAAATATGTCGGGTACGTGGATCGAGGGTTTTAAACCACTTTGAAAACTTTTATTGTTTTAAGAAAGAGATTTCGAGATTTTCATAAACGACACAGGCCATAAAGACGCTTTAAAGGCACAATGAGTAAGGAAACATTGTATATTATTTCCACTACCGTGATACTTCCGGATTAACCAAGGTTTATTTAGTCAAGACGTGACGGCCTGGTCATCCGGTTTATTAGCTGCCACGCGGATTGCCCGGGTTTAACCGGCAAGCCGCGATTGCTGTCACTTGCATCGCGGAGGCCCAAAGGTTTGGTCCTGACATGGCGATTTGACGGTATATAATGGTACATTGTCAAGGTTTCATTAAGATATAATCACTTCAATAGAGTTTGGTGGTTATGCAAATTTTCTGATGATTATTTCTTTACAACATACGGACTATACATACTTTATGCTCAATTTTTAAATGCGGAACAATTCAAGCTGGCAATTTTCTTTAAAAATCATGCCTACAATTTTTGAAAGCATGAATTCCTCAGTATTGATTCTGGGTAAAGTCGGGTTTTGTGAAACGCTTCTCAAATGGGAACCTACAAAGAGTGGACGGAGGTCTCGAGATAAGAAATGTCCTAAAATGTGCAAATTATTTATTTCTCTTGATAATGTCACGCCAATTCACCGGCATTTATTATCTCCGACGTTTATTGCTTGTTTTAAATTGCCCCAAGGTCCAGTAAAGCTTCGTAGTGGCCTACTCGCCTAGATTCAACACCGCTCTTTCTTCGCTACATCCTGGCAGTGATTTTTATCCCCACCTAATTGTCCGGGTTTATCGACTTTGTTTTATTCGCTTATTTCGTACTCTAAAATCAGCACAAGTAAAATACTTGTAAATGCTTCCTGATATTAGCATTGAAACTCATACGAGTCTTTATTATGTATGTTTGCGCTATGACCTACATTAAGATAGCCTACCGTGGATTTGGGTTTCCGCCGTGGATTTTTCTATATAATCGAGTGTATCAAAGGTAACTACATTATGTCACTTTCTCTAGGTGTATGTCCACTGGTATTCCTCATGGATCGCACAAAGTGGGATTCCCTCATCATGGACTCACCCCGAGAACCCCGAGTATCCGGCTCGTTCATTATATAAGGTCATGTAATAATAACATCCAATTTTCAAAGTTTGGTGTCATATAAAGTTAAAATCCCCAATACATGGATTTTATTCTAATGTTTCTAGCCTAAGTGGGTTAAAAATGTCTCAAGAAGCTACAAGTGATCCGAAATGGGAGAAGAAGTTGTCACAGAGATATAGGCTGCCTCTAAGAAGAATGATACACGGGTTCTTTCTGAGACTTTCCCTTGAATGATGAAAATGAGGGCTGTAAATCTGGTTTTATCATCAAATCTTAAAGGCATCGTGAAGATTGAAAGGTATAGTAAAAGGTTAGTCATAAAGGGCAGAAACTTTTGCAAATTCAAATATATAAAATGAATACAATTTGGATTCCATTTCAAGCAAACTAATATGATTGGTTTTTAAACCAAATCTAAATGTGAAAATGTCTTCTCCTTCATGACAACCTGTAGTTAAGAAGTTTTATGGATGTTCACTGGGTTTCGGTGAATACAATAGGAGCCGGTGAAGTCTCTGGCAGACTTAAAAAATCTTTATATGGACTCCGGCGCACTGTCGAGCCTAGTCTGATAGTCTCACAAGATCCGCTCATGAAAGGCTCCACAAAGTCAAGGGACTACAACGCCATTTCAAACATGAGATACAACGAAAAGATTACAACCTTAGTTGGGTTCACGCTGATGACATTGTGACTTATGGGAATGATGAGAACGGCTAATTTAAGGTTGAAGCAAGAGCTAAATAAAGAATTCAAGATCAAGGATCTAGAAAATCTGTGGTATTTCTTGGGAATTGAGGTGGCTAGATCAAAAAATGGCATATTTTTATCTCAAAGGAAATATGTTTTTGGATCTTTTGAAAGAGACTGGAATGCTTGGGTGTAAAGCTACTGAAACTCCTATAAAAGTCAATCACGAGGTGGAGAAAATTATGTATTTACGTGGAATCACAGAGGGTCATAGGTCATGGCTGGGAAACTCATTTACTTTTACTCCCACACATGCCCTCGGACATTTTTGTGTATGATGTCACATTGTAAGTCGCTTTACACAATCCAAATGAAGAGCATCTAAAAGCTACCCTAAGTATTGTGAAATATTTGAAGAATTCACCTGGAATGAGTCTACTGTTTACTAAAGCCTAGTAAAGATAAGGCGTAGAAATTTATACTCGATGACTAGCAGGTTCCTCTTTGATTAAGGATCCATTTTCTCTCGGTTATCGTTTCATTTTTAGAGAAATTTAGTAACTTGGAGGAGCAAAAGCAATTAGTCAGGGCCATAGTCATGGAAAGGTGCGAGCAAGGTTCCTGAGCCTGAGAAAAAAAGCCACTCAAGGCGAAGGTTTTATGTAAGGCACCTACTTTGCATATATTTTTTTTTAAATATAATCAAACATAACAATCACTTATCATCAAAAATATCAATTCAATTAATAAAAACACATAAATAATACCTCTAAGCATAAGAACTCATAAAACATGTCAACAAATCTAACAAATCACATCGGCAAAGTTTCCAAAAATCCATAGAAATTGTCCACAGAACATGTCAACATGCAAACACATATCCCTTGTCCAAATTCATAAATCATCCAAACAAACATTAATAAAATAACTAATTCACCTTTAACAACCTATCCTCATTCATCCTCCACATCCACAAATGATTCATCATCAATTATCACTGAACCTTCCTCATCCTCCTACTTCCCTAATAATTCATTTCTTCATCTTCATCTATTAATGAAAGTGAAGGCATGGGTCTCAGAATAAGCTTCATGAAGCCATATTCCCTCGATGATTCAAGTAACCTCGCTCGAGTCGTCAGTATCAAATCTAGCTCCTCAGCTTCACTTGCCTAACAACATCACCCCATGTCAAGTCATCATCAACAAAAATACTGGAATCATCTTGTGCATCTACATGGTCATGAGAATCTTCATCATCCATTCTTCCTATCAACCACTCATTGCTCTCATCAATTTCTTTCAAGATTATTGGGCCAATGGTATCACATGCATCATATCTTTTCTTCAAGGCTCAATTATACTTGATGTACACCAAATCATTCAAACGTTGGTGCTCTAATCTATTTCTCCTCTTGGTATGGATCTACAAAATTTATAAACACATAAATACTTTATTACTCATATTTGATATTTTTTAAACTTAAAAGTTTTAATGTTTTAAAGTTAGATTTATATATTACTTACGCTTTCAAGATACTCCAATTCCTTTCTCACTACATGTTAGTGCTACGACTTTCATGGCAAAACTTTTCTAAATTTGGAACTAAAGCTTTAATAAAAGTCCACCATTAAGCTATACATAGATAATAGATATAAATGATTTAGTGATGGAAATCAAACAATTTACCTATTTTTCTAGTATCTAAAATATAATATAATAAATTAGATTAACAAATCAAGTAACTAAACTCGAAGTGTTTTCGTCTTCTTCCTAATAGCCGAGTCCATTCCAAATACCTTCGTCTTTATATTTATACTCACCTGGCTCCACGCCTTCTCTCATCAACATCATTTATCATTCTTCAATGCATTTATATAAATCGTCTCATAATGGCTTCACTATGCTCCACTCGCTCTTATCATAGCACTTCGGGTTCAATAAGTACCTAAACAAGGCAAAGGCCTCATGAAGTCGAATCTCCCACCTCCTATCAATGATTTCGACATCTCCTCAGATTTCTTCATTACCAAGAAAACTTTTCACAATAGTTTCCTTAGTCTAGTCATGGCTTATATGTATCCCATAGGAGCTTTTTTTTCACTTATCACTACGGCTAACGCGAACAAGAGGATCGAAATCTTTAAACAAAATATAATAGTATTCCAAAAGAAGGCATTATGGACCGTCTTTAGCTACATTCTTCCCTTTCACTCCTTCATTTCATTTTACTTTCCGACCAACCCACTTGTGAACATCTTCCTCAAATTATTTTTTTTGCTCAAGTGTTTGGTGATAATGTGATGAAAGCAGCTGCAATCATGTCTTAAATGGGCCTAAGCAAGCCTGTCCAATAAAATGCCTCATCATGTTGAGTGTACTTCGAATCTGCTATAAATGTAGCCATTTAGTGATATAGCTCTCTCCAAAGTCCTATTGATGTTTGATAGCTTTCCAATATCTTCCAATATCAAGTCAATGCAATGTGCGGCATATGGTGTCCAATACAAATTAGGCCGCTTTTTTTGCAACATCCTCCCTATATCATGTTATATAATAATTAAAATACATCATTCAAATATTAAAATCAATAAAATTTTACTTTATTCAAGTCCTAGAGTAACATTTATTACTCCTCACATCTTATAACGAGTAACTATCCTGTAATAAATTAACTACATTTTCTTCACCAACTCTTGTTTACCCACACTTGTCGTTAATCAAACATCTTCTCTCCCGCCTTAATCATCAAGAAGCGTTATTTGGATTCCATGGAATTATGGTTCCTTGGTCACATTTCACTAAAAAGTTCACCAAAGTTCGTCATTTCCTACATAATGGAGAATCTATTCTTTTTCCATTCCATTTCATGATCCTTCATGGAATCTTTTGTAAGCTCCAACTTTTCTTAAAAGGGTGAGAGCAACCCCACTTCATAAATATACTTCTTTGGCTCCTTCCATCCCCACACCATATCGACTACCAGCCTCAATCATGGGTTGAACTTGAATACGTGACCGTAAGACAATGAATGGCAGCATCATACATTCACTTAAATAAGAGAGAAGCTCTTCCCTTGCTTCCTCTCTTGTAAGCGCTATTCATAAAGAAGCCATAAGTCATTTTTCCACTTATTTGAACTACCACTTCCACATTAGTGTGGGTAAAAAAATTATCTTTACCTGCGCTCCTTTTCTCTTCGATCTTTTCGCATCATCTCTACCTTTATTGCTTCCTCCACGTAATATTAGGAAGAACTTTCTACTTTCAACTTCTTCAATAACAATCTTTCAAAATCTTCATACAAATCTTCATTTTCATTTTCTTAATCGCTTTCATTTTGATTCTTTTTTCTCATTCATATAATCTTCCATCTCAGCCTAACATAAATCAAGTATTTCTGTATTTTTGACATTTCCTATGTCCTAAATTCTCAACAAGATGCTTCCCATAGCTCATAAGATGCCTCCCCTTTTATTACTCTTATCACAAAAGATACAACACCATTCAAATTGTTTAGGATATCAGATGCCTTTTATTATTGTCTTGTTCGTATCGTGAGTCCCATAAGTATATAAGTCTAATATGTAATAGATTAGATCATTATTCAGAGGAAATAATAAAAATTAGAATTCCTCTATTTTTTCTCTCTACATGGTACATCTGAGCCAAGAGAGAAAACCTAATTTTTTTCTTTGGGTGATCGTGTTTCATTCGACCCTTCTCCTCGTCACGGATTCCTTCTCACCACTCCGCACTTCGCCTCACCAACACCGCGCACCGGGCGTACTCCCCGTAAGCTCTTCTCCCGCCGAAACCACGTGATTTCGGCGCCAGAGGGTCGATTCACACGCCGGCCACCCCGCCAACCATCACACCGCTACTGGTCATCGCCACATGTCTTCTCCCGGCCGCCACGCCCACTCGCCACGGTACACGCTGCGGAGGCGCCGCAGGGCGCTGCGTGGCTCCTTCTCCTGACGGCCCCACAATGTGGTCGTCCCACACACAGCCTGGGTGCCCCCAGGCCCGGCGGCCCATTCCGCAGCACTTCTCCACCTTGCCCTCGCGCCGCCTGCCACTCAGCCTCCTCTCCCGTGGCGCCTGCTCATCTCCCTGCTAGCCATCTCTCGCCGCCGGCTCATCTTCTGCCTGGGATTCTCTACTGGCTTGGGGTCCCTTTTTCTTCATCTTCAAGCTCCATACCACGTGATTCGCCCTCTTATTAAAGGCTCTCTTCAATCCAAACGTGGTTCACTCTCCAGTTCAGTGGATATGGCAACTAAAAATTCTATTTTACGCTCGTTATCTCCCGGATCTCCTACTATCAAGCACTTAAAACTTTGAGATCTGTAGCTGCGAATCATCCTCCTTACGCCTTTCATGAATTCGCTCACGGATGGTTATGAGGATCATCTTATTACACCGAGATAGATATACTCCGGTGGTCGATAAGGTGCACCGAAGTTAAAACATGCACAACTATGTAAATATTATGGCGCTGTCATCCGAAAATTTTCGTGATCATCTTCTGAAGTTAAAAAGAGCATAAATTCTAAGTTTGGGAATCGTAAAAGTTTATACACGAATGATATCCAGCTGGCTTCAGGCGCGGCTTCGCATTGTTATCCGCTACCAAAGACATGATCTATCTAATTATCGGGCTGGGATTGCCTCTCTTAAGGAGGAGTTCCCGGAAGACATGTCTCTACTAGTGACGCTGGGGCTCCAACCAAATCTGTGTCGATGTGCTTTTTGGCGTAACCTACCTCATCGCCTCCGTCCCATCTCGAGACCCTCCGAGATCGATTCGCGCCTCCCTCGCTCCCGTCTCGGAGCCAGATGTGTTTGCTCGCTCTCCAGATTCCTCCGCCGTGAATTTCTGACATCCGAGGAAATTCTTTAGGATTTATTCCCGTGTTGGGTTTCTCACACTAACCTTCCTGGAGACAGCAGGAACACCCCAGGCCCAGGACAACGTCCCCTATCAAGCCCCATCAGAATAAGCTCGTCACACCCGGATCGCTGTTATCACGACGGACGTCCTCCCCGCACCACATCGTGGCCCGCCTCCGATTCTACTTCTCGCCGCCTGTGACTCCCGAGAGCCCCCGCACATCCTCAGTGTGTTCCCCCCACCGACAAGAGTATGATGCCTATTCAAGGACAGCCCAAGCCGACTCAAGGTCTCCCGCTGTTCAGAATTCTGTGAATGTCTCCCGCCGTTTTACTCATAAGGTACATCTTCATCCTGATTCCCACTGCAAGCCCGACCACATTTCTGGCAATAAAGTTCTTTCTCTTCCTCTTACTACTACCCCTACTTTAGTCTACTGCTACCTTTAGCTAACGGTTCTCAACCCACACAAAACAGATTTGGCTTCACTCATACTCCTCTCCCACTTCCTTTCACCTCCGTCCTTGACATTCGAGTGTCCTTGAATCTTTTTGGTCATCAAAGAAAACTACCCACTTAACTCCATTATTTTTCCTAGATAAATTCGTGACTCTGCAGATCGAGAGGAAGATGATTGCACTGACGTGAGTCACAGTGGCTCTATCACCTCACCTCGCAATCATTCCCCACTATGTTTTCCACTGATCACTCATCCATGCCAAGCTCAAATCACCCCTAGTCTTCTAAGTTCCGTAAGACGTCCCCTGCCCACTTTGTCGCCATCAGATGTGAGGTCCCGTCAGCCAGGAAACATACTGGTGGTCTCGTTTCCACAAATATGGAATAATCTGCAACATCCCCCACCTCATTCACACCATGTTTGGGTCCCTGGCTTGATCGGGTCACTTGCCTCAGATTTTGTCACCACATTAGACCATTCTCAGGCAGACTTGGTTATTTTTAATGGAACCTGAGGCCCAGCATTCTTCCTCCATTCTCCAAATTTGCTGCCAAACTCCTTTAACCAGCCCTTGCCACTTGTTTCTATCCAGGTTACAAAGAGCTGATAAGCCCATAAACATTCTTCCACCTTTTATCTCTACTGATGTCCCAACATGATCCTCTCATCACTCGTTTCGTCACACCCTTCAACAAAACTGGCAGTCAACCTGGAAGTATTTAGTCATCCATCAGACAAAACATCCCTCCTCCCACCATCACTGTCCTCCTTTCTGCTTCGTGACTCTGGCCCCATGTCTTGGTTATTTGACTTAATCACATGCTTCCTCATCCCAACATAATGCCTCAGATCATTCCACATTTTCCACCAACCACCCTCCTCCCGGCCTTCATTCACTCATTCTTCTGTTCAGTCTCACTCTCAAGACAAGATTAAGTTCAACTAAGGCTATTTAGAATGTGACGCAGTTACCCGATCATTGTAATGTTATCGTCATATTCCCACTACTTCCATGCCCATTCCCGGTCAGATGCCACCTTCTTCACAGACCCCTCTTCCTTCTCCTCCCTCCAGTCTCCCTCTCCTCGCCAATCACAGCTCCATAATTCCCCTTCCCAACAATCTCCCCATTTTATTTCCGATGATCACTCATTCTCAGTCCCCAGCCCATCTACCCGTCCCTGATCATTACTCTTCTCTCCTTCCTACTGAGGTCCCCTGCCACCACTCTCCCTCCCTTCACATGCCTCCCATCCTGCCTCCTGCCTCAGCAATTAATGACTCATTCTTCATCTGCTTTCCTTCCAAAGGTGAATCGCTTCCAATAAACAATCCCTCCATCCCATTTCCACACTCCTTTCATCACCCACCATTTAGTCCTCCCCACTCCCATTTAGCCTCACTTAGTCTCTCACTGCTTTCTTCTTCCCACTCTAACACTTCTCCCAATCCCGCCCGCCAATACAAAGTGGCAGATGAAATGATTTGTTCCACCACACCCATCAAGACTCGTTGTCTCACTGGGGCCAGGTCTCACTAACATCATCACACATATGTCATCCACACTCAGTCACCGCTACAGTCCACTGTTGTCAAGGATACATCAGTGCCAGTCTGACACCATATCCTTCCTCCCCGCTGCCAAGATCATTTCTCACTCATCTATTTCTCCACGGTCATGATGTGTCTGGAATGGTTTCGCCTGGATATTAAAATGTTTTCTCTACAAAGATCCCCGCCAGAGGCATGGGCGTGGAGCACCAACGGGCCTCGTTGGCTTCAGCAGAGTCCCGTCAATACTGGCTTCCCCGCCCTCCCATGTCGGAATGAACCCTCGAAAGATGGTTCACTGCGCTTCTAGTCCCTGTTGTCTGGTGAATTCCGGCATGTTGCTTCCTCCTGCAGACACTAGCCCAAAAAGTGAGGTCCAAACACCCAGCACCTTCCGGGCAAGCAGATTATCCGGGTTGAGCACGTGGATTTATTATCATCACGCAAGATCAAGATTTGGTCTAAAAACCAAAGCAACATCTTCACTTTCAAACTTAAAGACTCGGGAAACCCAAGCACTTTCGAATCGAGATAAATTAATCCGCCTCTAGTCCTCTCCAACTAAAGATTTTTTACATCTCAAGAAACCGTATGTTAACAAACCGCCGACACTCCTATGGATCCTGGCCAAACTTCAGACAGATAGTGGGAGTCCCTTTCTAGATCCCTGGAGATATCGACACTAGTGGTAACCGAATTATCTTACTGGCCATTCACGATATTTTCTTCCTAAGTGTTTATAATAATTCCTACAAATACCATGTGACAGCTTTCATCAAGATGTCAGAACTTTAAGATTCTTCCTATGATATTAAAAGCACTGTGTCAGGCGTGTGTTTTACTTATAAATGAGGTCACACCCGTGCTGATTTCAAGTCACACAGATGCAGATCGGGTCGCTCACCCATTTGATGCATCGCCCACTCTGCAAGATCACATGCTTTCATCGTGGTAACTCCAATATCCCTGGAAGAGTAAGAAACAAACATGTAAAGGGCTGATTCAGCACCGGCCGAGCGAACGTTTCGCCGCCTCGCAACATGAACTCATACGGCCGAGACACCTTCTCCGTGAGTCGAGACGGAAAGGCAAACAGACGGCCTATCCTGTGATAAATCTCAGTCGCCAGATATTGTATCCAATCCGGCCTCTCCATTTAAAATAAATCAAACACTAACGACCGCCACTCATTGTAGAGAAGATTCATCGTGACGATACCATTAGCTATTAACTAAACGATCAACTAGCGTACATTTTTACTTCAACTTCAGCGCCCTAATTAAATACATTTGTAATGTAAGTCAGGCATATGATATATATGCTCCACTGAGAGTGTTAGATATTGCATGCCTTTTCCTTTATCAAGCCTTAATGTATTACCAGAGTCCTATATATAGCTCTAATAAAGTGTAATGTGTAGATTAGATTCATTATTCAAAGGAAAATAATAAAATTAGAATTCTCTATTTTTTTCCTCTCTCTTCACAAATCTCTTGCTCATTAGGGGTAACCGGCATATTTCCATCTCGTCTTTTTCCTTTCACTTCCACAAGTAGTCAGAAGCCGCCTTTAAGTCTCATTTTCTATCAAGCATTAGAATTCATTCTTTCTCTCTTAACTTTCAAAACAAATCTCACCTTGATAAATACAATAATAAATTATTTTTTTATCAACAAAGTAAATACATCGAGCAAAGAGAGCAGGTTCCTGTATATACATAGAGGTATACAAAGATGGAACCACAAGGAGAAAGAGAAAGCACGTAAAACCGCCATTACACGCGACTAGCAAAACCACTAAAAACCAACCAACCTTAAAAACCAGGGCCATGCCAAATAAAACCACAATCTTCAACCCCTCTAACTCAGCCACCCACTCTAAGAAACCTATAAGTGAAGATATCTCTTCACCTATGTACAATCTATTCCAACTCCACAAATTATGGACAAAAGAATGCTTTAGCTTTTGTTCATCAACAATCCCATCTATAAAAGCTATGCGATTACGCTCCTTCCATTAATCGGGCTCCAAAGTAGATGCTGCAAGGTGGAATGTATTTCCACATGTTTTCCTTTTTCCCAACGGAAGAAACCTTCCGGGCCTAAGGAGAGCTCGACCGCTTGGGAAAACCAAGATAAACTCCCATCAGTGGAGAGAAAGAGGGCCCAAAGGTGGCTAACCATTGAACAGTGCAACAAAATATGATGGGCAGATTCCTCATTCCGACCACAAAGATAGCATTGATTGGGAAGGTGCCACCCCTTTAAGCTTCTCTGCCTGTGCCAAAATTCGACCCAGGCTCATTCCCACGCAAAAAGGTTGTTTTGGTGGGAACACAATGAACCCATATGCCCTTGATGGGGAACAGAGGAGTACCCCTCGAACAAAGCACTTTAACGGCCTCGCTGACTAAAAAAGAGCATCCTATTAAGCCCTTCCAAGAGATCACTGCTCCTGCTCCGAGGAGACCCCTTTCTTCTAAAGGATCAGAAGGCCGTTACGCCCAGTTATTTCCCGAATCATTAAAGTCTCTATGTAGATTAAGTTTCCACACTGCTCTCTACACTGACTCCAAATGATCCACTACGCCTCAAATTTTGCTAACTACTAAATCTAAGAGAATAGAAAAGATCGTCTCATGAGTGTCTCAACACTATCCAACCAAAACCTTATCCTAGTGCCATCGCAACAATAAATCCTCCAATTTCTTTCACCCAAATGATTCTTTAGTAATCTCCTTCCAGCACTCTAAAGGGCTCACATGTGGATTTTGTGAGCACTAACTCCAAAGTTTTCTAAATCAGACTTTCTGTATTGTACCTAGAAGCTTCAAAGTGCCTCTGGGTTAACTCTCCAACTATCACTGCTGCTAGCTTCTGCCTTCAAGAGAATCATCTTTCGTAATTCTGAAGCCTCCCGCCTTTTAAGAACAAACCACATCCCAATTAACTAAAGGAGCCTTTTTCCCGAGCCTACCACTCCCAAAGAAAACAAATTAGCCTTTTCCATTCGCGATAAAGAATTTATCTTAAATGTAGACATTTTGATGAGAGGCAGCTGTAAGAGGTTTTTTTATATCGTGGTGATTCTCCCTCCTTTTTTGAGATGGAAATTTTTCCATAGGCCACTTAGTGCATTTTTTCTCGATGTTATCCCAAATACATGATCAGAGTACTCTGGGCAGACTGAATAAGTGGTTTGAGGTACAACCCTAACAACCTACCAAAGAACTGTAGTATCCATACCTTCCGACCCGCCCAACTAGATTAGCTCAGTCATAAGATCGATTTTCAGTCCCAAGCAGCATTTCAAACCATGCTGTGAGAACTCCAGAACCGATAAAGAAGGAAATTTTCTGGCTTCTTCAGAAACATCTAGGGATCATCCGCATACAAGAGGATGAGAGATGTTAAGGGCGCTCCTTCCCCTTTCCTTTGATATCAGAACTGATATGAAACCAACGCGCCATAGCCTGTCCCGAGAAGGATGTTAAAAACCTCCATTCCTAGGATGAAAGGTAAGGGTGTTCGATCTCCTGCCTAAGCTCGAGCCAGGAAAGAAAACTCTACCGAATCCCACACCTAACCCAAACCTAGGCCTGGTGGCTGGCACACTCGCAAATCCAAATTTTGTCCATTCGAGGTCAAACGCATGCTGAAGCATGGTTCTGGGTGAGAAACTACCAATTTATGTCATGCTTTTTCTGTCAAGCCGTGGCACGCCTTCTCCTGCAGCACAGATCAACGGCTTCATTTGAGGCTAAGTGAGAATAAAGTGCTTTTCAATGATTGTCATCTTCCACGGTGCTTACTTTAGCCTTTCGTAGACAACTCCCCACCCACCTTTTATCTCGCCAAGACCTTTGCCAAGATTTTATACAAACTCCCAAGAAGCATTCATGGTCTAAAATCTTTAAATCCTCAAGATCCCCTTCGGGGATCATCACAAGAAACGTATGCTCAAACTCCTTAATTAAAGCCCATTGTGCATGGAAATCCTTAAACATCCTAAGGATTTCGCCTTTGAAAAATGAGACAAGGAAGCCTCACGTAAAGCCAAGGAGTAGCTTCATCAAGGCCTGTGGCTTGTCCCCATCCATTTCCCATTTATCGCCGCAAAATCACCCCTCCCCTCCCTAAAAGGCATCTCTAGGATTCCAACTCATCAGCTTAGAGTACAAAAGGCAACTCATTCATTCCTCACTTCCCAAGCTAAATCACTTGTTTTCATGCCTCGACAAGCTGTCCAATCCCCTTTTCTAAGCCTGCCTATCACAGATCCGCCACTCATTGATTTTGATGCGAGCTATGGTGTTCAGACGGAGCAGCCATACTTGCAGCAAATGTGATTAAGGTCGCCGCCTTCAACCAAGTTTCTCTCTAGATTTTCATTTCCAAAGGAATTTCTCCAAGGAGACACTTTTGTTAGGCTCGTTTCTTTCTAAATTTCAACCTCCTCCATAATCAGCACTCTAATCTCTCTCCACTGGGCCTCATCTTCACCCGGATAAATGATTTTGTCATGATCAATCCTACCAAAATGGGCCTTTGTTCGTCTTAAGTAACGACGACTTCGAAGCTTTAGAGAATGGTATTGGTTTCATCCTCTAAGGACATCCCTTGTTACCCAAGCTTCCAACATGTCCTCCGGGAAACCTCCCACTTTAACTCATGACTGCTCATGCAAAGGTGTCGCCCCCGTCCTTCCCATGGGCCTAAGAGGAGGAGCATGACTTCTCCGAGCAGGGCTTCCAGCAGCCCACCTGAAACCATTACTATGATGACTAATCCATCAGGGAAACCGAACTCATCCAGCAGCCATGTTCTCGTTCTTAGACCCCACCCACAAAGCTCACCCGAGCAGAGGGAGATCAAGAATTTCCACCATCAATAAACTTTGAGAATCGCCTCTACCGAGTGGTTTGGGCCCCTCGCCCCTAATCGCTCTCGCCTCTCCCTATGAGAAGCGGCCAACATTGAAGCTCCCAGTCACACCAAGGATCCTCCCACCCTCACGGCACTCGCCTCTTCCCATTGAAGGTTCATCCTCCCTAGAGAAAGAGACCCAGAATACAAAATGAAAGCCTAAATAAAACTACTCTGCCAAACGCTGAATCGCAAGAGACCGAAAGTCTCACTTCCTTATCTATCATCTCCAGGCTTCTTTTATCCCAGACCACTAACACTCCTCCCGCAAACCCCGTGGCATTCATAGCCTCCCAACCAAGGAATCCGCCTCGCAAGACCTCGCCAATGTCATCCTACATCACCGTGATCTTTGGTTTCCTCAAGACAAGAGGTCCGGGCCGACCCTTTGGCGAGCTGCTGATCACATTCCATTTGGAGGTCCAACTGAAAGTCTCAAATTTGCTCTGATTCCAGAGGTCCGGGTTGCCCCACATCCTGGTACAAGCACTAAATCGCGATGCGCCACTTCGGGAATGCCTTTCACCGAACTCCGGTGCTTTTGCGAGCTGCCGCTACAATTTTGATTGTTGATTCTTCCTCTGAGAGACTGGTCCCATTCCTTCCTCCGAAAATCTAATGAAAAGCCCGCTCCAAACTAAACAGCTCGGCGGTAAGCTGAGCCTGCGCCTCCCGCCTAATCCCGGTCCCTACAGGTGAAACAAACCCCTCCAACAGAGGAGTCCGCCAAAAATAAAGGTGAGAAGAGGCAAAGCCTGACTGCTCTTTTCTATGTCCAGGCAAGGGCCCAAGGGTGGCTCATGGAGTGTAGACTTCAAAATACATGGCATATGGGCCCAGGGATCCATGTCCAGCGGAGCAGTGGACTACTAAGCCTTTAAGGCCGATTCTTCCCGAACAACCTTAAGGTCCTCTCACGAGCTCGAGGAGGTCCATGCCCATTCTTGGTCTGTGGTTGGCTCCAAGAGGTTCAGCCCGTAGTTCTCAGTGGTCGACCACCCAATCGCCATCCGAGGGTCAGGGCCTCCATAGAATTCTTCTCAGAAAACAAGGATCTGTAAGTTCAGCTCAAAGTTCCAAGGCTTCACTCGTTTGTGTGCCACCAGACGGAAGGTGCGGGACCCAAGGGTGTCCACTGGTCCTCGGCCGGCGCAACCTTCGTCTCCTGTCAGCCCCATTTCAATCCCCTACCAAGCACCAATCCGTCTAATCGAGGGTTTTGGCACAGTCCTTTCCCTTGAAATCCACCTCTATCTCGCTTCCTGCAGGAGATTAACAAGGATGTCCCGCGGGCGATCCGTCATGACGAAGCACTTCGCCCGGCCGAAGCTTCGATTCTCGACTTTTTCTTATTTTCCTCTCGGGCTCGTGTTTCTTTATTCTCGCATCTCCAAACGCAGAAATCAACTCCCAACTCACGTAGCAATTCTGCCATTTCACGCAAGCCTTTACCATTTCTCCCTCCTTCCAGTACAATGATGGAAAAAAATTTCCGACCTATGTCAATGACTTTCAAACTAACAAAAGAGCTAGCACTCCATTCTGGGCCCAGCCAATACTGCGGCCCCGCCTCCTAACCCAAACCCAATGTTCCTTTCGTGTCCAGCAAATTCCTTTTCTCTATCCTCCAAGAAGAAGCCTGAAATGGGAGGGCCCATCCAAACCCAGGAAGAAAAGATTCTTCTTTTTTCCTCACTCACCTCACATCCCACCTGCACGCCTCAAGTGTCCACGAACAAATGCCATTTCAACGAGGTTCTTTAAGTTCCTTTCATCCCTGTCGACATCGAAATCGCTGCTCCTTCCCTCTTCTGCGTGTCGGGGGTCACCGACCCGTGTAAGCATTCGGCCTCGAGGGTCATTCCTCTCTCCTCCCCTCTCACTCTCATTGTTCACCTCGCAAGTCTTCCCTAATCCATGCCTTCCGAATGTATTTTAGAAATACAATCAACCAAGCAAAATACAATAATAATTGAAAAATACAAAATTCGAGACATATTATAAAATATTTTAAAAATCAACGAGTCATACACTGTGTGAGTCATGTCATTTTACCACTAAAATAAAATAAATGAGTCATGAGAATCATTACTCATTTACATAAGTTAAATCATGAACCAAAATCATCAATTGAGTGAAGAAAAAAATTTAAAAGTAAAGAAAGGAAGCAAATACCAATGGAAGTGAGATTTTCCTTTTCCAAATTTTCAATTTTCGCTATTTTGGTTGATTTTCGCCTCTTCTGCCAGACGTTGTTCGTAATGTAGTTTTTGCTTATTTGAATCGAGCAAAAAATGGGGCCAGGAACACCAAAATGCCGAGTTTTAGGTCAGAACTTAAAAGGCGAGTTTTAGGTTCTCAGCCTGAAAATGACGCCGTTTAATTCTTTCTAGCACAAACGATGTCATTTCGATGCCATAACTTTTTTTTTTTTAATACCAAAGATTTCAAAACGACGCTATTCAATTCATGGCGCCAAAATGTTGTTGTTTTTGAAACTTTTAAATCACTTATCCAAACGACGTCACAGATAGAGTGACTTAAACCCATTCAAAACTGGTTAATTTACAGCCTTAAAAATTACTAAACGACGCCGCTGAAACCCCAAAGAGACCAAACAACGCCATTTCGACTCCTCGAAAGAGAGAGGAAAACAAGAACTTCATTACTGCACCGACACCTCTGAAGAAAAAAGAAAAAATGAAGAGGAAGAGGGTCCGAGGAAGATGACTTACCTGCACGGAGGCGCGCTTGTGGAGAGCTGGCGTCAAAAAGGCGCAATGCCCGCAAATTCTTCTCGGTGCGCTCGTTGAAGGGCCTCGCCTAACCCTGTGCGCCATGGCTGCGCTTCACCCGCGCCGCGCCTGTGTTACCGCCCTCTTTCACAATCTGCGCGGCCGCTAGACTGGCGTTGAAGCCGAAGCCAGCTATGGCCTAGGGAATATGTGAAGGTATGTAGTGTTTTCATTAGCGTTGAATTGGATTGTGTGGTATACTTAGAGTAGCAAATTTTTGTTGTCACAACAATAGCTTCATGTTCCTTATGCTCTCATCAACCGCATTCATGAACAGATTGCCGGCGTGTGTTTAATAAAGGGCTGGTTACAGTTCAACATTTTTCATAGATATTGTCAAGATTGGGACTTAAGAACATCTTCTTTGAGCCATCGAGGTGAGCCCTTGAAATTCTGCATTTGACTGATTATTCTTGCTATTTTCAAGCTGGCACTCTTAGACATTTTTCCTTTTTTATATTGTACAGACTGTATTTTTTACTTTCTTATTTTTTTTCCTTTTTTAAACAATTGTGTATTAGCTTGTATATGAAAGGGGAAAACCCTATAAAAGGTGTAGTCTGTAATCAGCTTCTCAAATGAATGGAAAAGGAACTTTCTTCCCTTTAACGGTCAACAGTATGCCACACATGATAAAAATACAAAAATCACAGTGCCAGCTTCATTTTAAAAAGCCATGGTCCAGTTCCATTCGCATTAACATTCCTTTCTAGCACTCAGATTCTCCCTCCTTGCCAAACAAAGAAACCCAAGAAAGAGATAGAAGTGTTAGCAGCTGTGCTTACCTTCCCCAACTGTGTTCAAGATCATGAATTAGACTATGAATATCATCACAATGGTCACAGGGCTTTTCAAATTTGGCTGTGCAATTCACAAACCAAGGGGGAAAAGCAAACATAATGAAGAAATAAATCAGACAAGAAGTTTGGAGTCTACGATGAGAAGAAACAAAATATGGAAATCCAAACCACAGGAAACTAAAGCAGAAACTGGGTAATCAAGTTTACAGCAACAAATAACCGCGCCAAACAACACTAATTGAGGACCTAAACTGCTTAGGGTATGTCACAATCAAGATTGAGCTGAGAGGAAGCTCATATCATCTATTAGATGACGTAAGTGCTTCCAAGTGAAGACATTCACCTTTTTTTAGCAGAATATTTAATACACAACTTACAAATGCGTATTACTCTAGATTTCAAGAATTATAATCATTGGAATAAAAGTCCAAAGAGGATTTATACAGGAAGATTTTGGCTTAAGATCAGATGGAGTGAAAAAGACTAAATAAATGATAATAGCTGAAAATTCTTGAAGCAGAGCTACTTAGATTGACAGGAAAAGGAAGGTTAGACACTTAAATCTTTGAGGGTATGTCAGTGCAGGATATAATAGATAAGCAGACCATTACCAATGCCAGAGAGGATATGCCATGATGATCAGTATAGTAGACAAAGGAAAGGATATATACTATCCTCACACCATATAGAACATACATGAGTTTCAAGAGCAAGCCAACTACTGGTCAAAGGCCTGAAATGCAATGAATGTTAACTCCATATGCCATACATTGCTTGCCCCCTTTTGTTAGCCACCCCAATATAATTTCGTTTTTGCCAATTAAAAGAAAAATTACTGAGGCTATAATGTATAATGTTGTGAAAAGTGGCAAAATGCCCCTACACATGTTTAAGTAAACTGACTGACAACCACGACATAATTTGTGCCCAGGAGGGTATCACTAAGTTCTTGGATATAAGAAACTGGGCATTATTTAATCAAAGAGGGATGAATGTTCCTAAGGAACAGATTATCTTTAACCCCAAATTACAAATTAAACCATCAAAATTGAAGTGGAGGGTGTAAACCAGTTTGGCAGAGAACAGTCAAAATTTAAACCTTTTTTTTTTTTCCAGAAGTAGGCGTTCTCCTCTTATAAGAATCTTTAGATGAGGAGTCTGTCTTTTCCAGATTTTAGGTGATGGTGGTTAACCTTTCTGCGCCTTTGTGTTTGTGCATGTGTGTTTATTGCCTTACTCAAGTGCGCCTAGGAACACTTCCTTTGACCAGGTTGTGACCTTTCACATTCTGAATCTCACAGCTGCATTCAGAAGGGGGAAAACCGGGGAGAAGAAACTTGTCTTATTATGCCTGTTCTGTTTTGTTTACAGTTTTTCAATGCTGTTTTTGTTCCAAAAACAAGTAATAACGAAGAAACATAGAAACATATTCGGTTCCCACTTTTTTTTTTTTTTTTTTAAAAACATACGTGTATCACAAAACACTAACCAGAAATAAAAATGAAGCTTTAAAGAATATCAACAATGTTCTGTTTAAAAACCTGTTTTTACACTAATTTTCAAAAACATGAACCAAACAAACCCTAAACCTCATGGTCTAAAAACAAGAATTTACTTCATAAATATTCTGAAATAAAGTGATGCATAATAAATGTTGAGAATCATAGGATATTCTTAGAATATCCATTGATTTATTCCCTTCCTTTCTTGTACAATATTTGTCCTTCCTTTTTGTACTTGATTTGTTTCCTATTTTATGTCTTCCTGATGTACATATCTAGGTACGACCTGTACTATTCAATCCATCCATCCAATCAATAAGAAAAACATCATTTTCTTATATTTCTTCATACTGTGATTTGAAAGAAAAATGCAAACAGAAGGTGATGTGTGGTTTCATGGATGGTGCCTGAGGTTCGAGAAAAATAGAATGTACTATCAGAATGTAGTAGGCCACGAAATCTACAAAAATCTAGGGTTTCATAGCCTATCGGAGAGAAAAGAGGGAAAAAGTCCTAGATGCAAGCCTCAAATGAAGAAACCAAGGGGCTAGGAGGGATTGTCGGAAAGGGATGATCAAGCTAGAGAAGGTGCTTCCAACATGGTCATGCCGTCACGCGCCAAGACGTGGTGGTTGGTAAGAGAGAGAGAAACACGCGTGTAGGCAGTGGGAATACCTTTCAAATAAAGATTTTCCTCCTATGATGGATGTCAGCCCAGTTTAATTCTTAAAGGTGGGTCAGCAGTAAAGAACAATGTTGTCACATAAAAAAATTCAATAAAGTAGGTGATTTGATGACAAAGGGAGGATTCCATAGATGAAGGTAAGAGGTGGTCGGAGTGCAATATGACCAGACAGATGGTTTCCTGATTTTGAAATCAACAAGTGGCAAAACTCCTAACATAAAGCCTTCCGCTTTTTGCCTTCCCAGATACCATATGAAGACCATACAGATGTGATATGAAGTCTAAGAGCTACAGATAAACATCCTCAATGACGGCAAAACAGACGCTTAAATTAACATTCTCTAGCAATCCATGTAGCCCAAACATTCAAATAACGTTGTGGATTATCATATGTCTAACTTTTGGACCCAAGCAAAGAATTTATATTATCACGGATGTTCAACGCTCTTACCATGTCATCTCCCTCCGCTGATATCCCGGGAGTACCGTATGGAATCATCTTCCTCATAGGGCGAATGTCCCGCATTGAAATGGTTTTATCTCGCCCTACCTAAAGCCACTTTATGCAAGGTCTACTTGTCTAACATGGATCAAATCTTTATGATCCTTACTCTTATTTAACTTGGCACAAAGTTTGACAACATCCGAGAACAGATCCTCACTGGCTCTCTCATCCCGACCTTTTATGACATTTTTGCTCTGCTATCGCAATTCATTCACCCACTATGACTCGTCTCATCACCTGCTCTATAGCCACTTCTGATGCTTCGCTTCCATCTCACACTGGGCGATGATTCTGTGAGAGAGTATTTATGGTGGCCGCCTGGGCGCGGAAGTCAACAACCTATTGCATTTGACCTGACCCACCGGTCACCTTCGAGACCTGGAGCAGTTATCATCAAAGTGGTTTGCTCGCCTCGTGACCGCTTCATAGCTCAATCTTTGAACCGCCCACTCTCCCACTAAGGATCGCTCATCTCCCAGTCCCACGACACCTCATATCTTTCGTCAGTTTCTTCATCTCAGTCTCCATTTTTCTTTCCAAACCCCACTTGCGCTCCAGATTCATAATGCCCATTCTGTCCATCCTCCCGTCCATGATCCCCAGATTCCGCACACTTTACCTATGATTATTTCACATTATCTAACGTTAAGAATTCCAACTGATGTCCTCCCATCCCGTCCTCCCACTGAACTCCTTACTGTCCCACCTTACTAATCTTATATCTATCTGTTAAAAATTAATCCAACGGACTCCAGAATTTGTCTTATCACACCCTTTTACTCCTTCATCACCTACAAGACCAAAGTATTTGGAGAACGATCGCATTCTCGTGAGGCTTCTGATCATCCTAATAACCCTCAACTTCCAATCATTCCACTTCCAACGGATGAACCTCTTCGTCCGTCGTCACTTCACCATGCAAATGAGCCTCATGCTATGGCATTGCCTCTCTGCTTCTTCCAAATTTATCTTCACTAAAGTGTGAGTCGTGGTCAACCCTGGAAACATACTGTGGTTTTCGCTCCCTAAGCGCTTAGAGTCCCAATGCGCCTCCTTCGAGCCTGGTACACTGATGCTCTGGCCCACCCTAAATCGCGCTAGCTTTAGGTTTCCGTGATTTTGTTATATTTATTGATTATTTTCCTGCCAAGCTGGCTATTTTTAATGCAAGAGTCAAGGGAACTATTTTCGTGATTCCAAAAATTTTTACTTTTAGATTCACAATCAATTTCATACTTCTATTTCAGATTCTTAGAAGCTGCATGGATAATGCCCTTGAAAATGGTCTCCGCCTTTATCCCTCCGCCGGATTCTCATCACTTTTTCAGGGTTACACACCCACAATGTGGGCCATGTAAGATGAGCGCAAGAATCACAATTTAGTTGAAACAACCTTCCAGACTCTTCCAACATACGCTCAACTGCTGGGGAATGCTATCTAACCGCCCACCACGGGACTCTTCAATCGCACTCTCCTCAGACAGCATCAAGTCTTTCATTCCTCTCTCTTCCTAATCAACCTTTGCCTCCCTCCGCGTGTTTCTGGATGCACTTCTGTTTTGTCCACATATTCCACCCCATTAAGTATAAACTTTCGCTAAGGTCGCAAAGTGCATCTTCCTTAGTTATTCCTCGCTCAACGCTACAATACAGCATTATCCCAATACATGATCGCTACTCATTCCTTATGTCACCTTTTTTTTAACATTCTTCATCTTCTACTCCCATCAATACCTTCTGGGGCCTCCAAGGCCTTATCTCCTCACTCACCTCCTCTCTTCTCATCTCCTCCTCCATTCCAAATCTTTATCATCCTCGAGTCCCTACCATCTACCCGATCTATCATCCGGCTCCGCATGACTCATCTCCCAGGAAAGCCCTCCTCCACTTCTTCAAGGCCATCCTCCCATCCCTATCTAAAAAGGTACTCATTCCTTAACTCTCATCCATTTCATACTCTTTCATGTCATATCATCATTTATCTTCAACATATTCCGTTTTTATTTAATTGTTTCTGTTCTCTTCCCAAATCAGACATGAGGCCCTCACTATCAAAGGAAATTGTGATAGTTTGCTGGAAGAAATGGTCGCCAGATTTTAACGGCACGGACTTAGTCTCCACCCGCCGGGTAAGTCCCTATTGGTTGCCATTGGGTTTATACTGTTAAGATTGGTCCAGATGGCCGAGTGGATCGTCTTAAGGCCTGCTTTGCCTGGGCATACTGCATGAGGTACCTCGACATTATGACACTTTCTCCCGCCAAGACACTCATGTTCAGGCCTTTCCTTACTCCATGTCACATGAGCCGTCCCTATACTCAATCGATAATAAGAATGCATTTCTCCATGAAGTAATCTCACAGGAGGGTAGTAATGCTACTTTTATTAAATCCACGGGATTTCGCTTGCCTATGTGTCCTGCCTGGCATGTGATGCCATGATCATTCCTTATATAGCCTCAAAAAGCAATCCTCCCGTGTCGTAGGCTCGCCACTCTAGCCTGCGGGTACAGAGTTCCTGTATGACTCAAAGTACATCAGACCACTATGTCTTCTATCATCATACATCATCAAGATAGCGCATCTATCCGATTGTTTATGTGGACGATATTGTTATAAAAGGCAGTGATCAGGATGGTTTTCGAAAACTTAAACATCTCTTCAGCCACTTTCAAACAAAAGACTTGGGGAAACCCAAGTACTTTCCGAGATCGAGAGCGCTTAGCTCCACCTTGGGCTGTGGTTGGCGTCTTGCAGAAGTACGCCTCTCTGGATATACTGAGGAAACTCGGTATGCTAGACTATAAACCCGTAGACATTTCTATGAACTGGCACCTGCTGCTTCAGACCTAGCCAATGGGAGCCTCTACGAGATCTAGGGAGATATCGACAACTAATGGGAAAACTAAACTACCTCACCATCAACTGACTGATGATTTCCATTTCCCCGTGGAGTGTAAAGAACACTCCTATAGTCACCATGTGATACCACTAGATGCTATGATTCGTGATCCTCCGTTATATCAAAAGAACACCAAAGCAGGGTGAGACAAAATCATAGGATATTCTAGAATATCCTCCAATTATTCCTCTCTTCCTTTCTCATATTGGCCATTCATTCCTACTTTTATACTTGATTTTGCTTTCTTTTACTGACTCGATGTATATAAGTAAAGGACTTGTACTGCCTTAATCTACACTCCAATCAATAAAAAAAGCATCATTTTCTTTATATTTCACAATAAATAAGATAATGATTCTCTTATTTTTTGGCAATCATATATAAGATACCATACAGAGCACTACAACTAATCCTAGCTTCGAACTCCCTGTTTAACGAATAATAAACTCCAATGGCTCCCAGCACCCTCAATCCAATACTAAACATTCCCTATCTTATACTCCATCTCGTGGATGAAAACTAAAAGCAATGAATATGGAATTTGTGACTCTTATAAGCAATCCCATGCCAAAAATGACTACAATCACCGCCAAAATCAGCCATCGGGAGAAATGCCTCGAACAAATCGTAAGGTTGACTATCATACCGCTGAGAAAATTGTGGAGGTCAAGTTAGGCTTTTCCTATTCAAATAGAAAAGGTAGGAAGATTTGATTAGTTTTTTAATTATTTCAGTTCAATAAATATCCAAGTAACAAACCTGGATTAGTTAAGATATTTTTTCTATTTTTTCTCCTAGGCGGGTTAGGTTACTAGGGTACCGAGTATCCTATATATGTAATTGTTAAAGCATACTTCTAATGTACAGAAATAAGAAGAAAAAGCCATATTTTTTTTTCAAAAACTGATATGGTATCAAAGTTTACACCTTCTAAAATCTCACTGTTAAACGACAATGACTCTAAAGTGTTTAAAAAGGCTCTCAAATCCTGGAGTCTGATATGACGTCTCTAACAACACTTTCTCCCGAACCAGCCACAAAGCTATGCAAATTCCTTTCTTGCAGATACTTGTTCATAAATTGAATGGGTGTTATTTAGAATGGTCCTAATCTGTGAAGTTAGTTGTTGATGGCAGGGCATCATTGGGATACCTACTGTGAGAAAATAAAGAAACCTGAAGAAAAAACTCCGACTTTCAGAACTTGGAGGTCAGAAAACTCACTGGTTACAGCATGGCTTGTAAATTTCCATGGAGCCACCCATTGAAACCACACATGTTCTCCTGACAACAGCAAAAGGAAGTGAAGCCTGGATTCTATATGAGAAACTCCAATTTCGACCTTGAGAATTCCTCCTTCAACATTTGAATCTGAAGACAAAGTTGTAATTTAAGCAGCAGGATCTGGGGAGGTTACTATCTATTATAACAATGAGATGGTAACCTCATGGCAAGAGTCAGACCAGTGCTATGATGATGTTTGGGAGAATGCTAATGATCTTGCTCAATCTGGGCTAGTTTAGAAGAGCATGACAGAGCTATATGTTTCTTTGGGTTAGAGTTAACAGGAACTTCAGGATGAAGTTAAAGGACGAATTCTTGGTCAAAAACCCCTTCCATCAATCCGAGAAGTGTTCTCAGGTGAAGCAAGAAGAATGCAAAAAGAGTGATGTTTCAGGATATCAGACAAGTTCTAAAACCTGAAATAGAAAACTCAGCATTGGTTTCAAGAGGATCTGATTTGGAAGGAGAAAGGAGGAAGCATTCATGGTATGATCATTGCAAGAAACCATGGCATACAAGGGAGACATGCTAGAAAATACATGGGAAACCACACTCTAAGAAATGCCCTGATGGGAGAGTTCTTCAAACCATGGCTGAATCTTCCCAAGAGCAACAAATTAATTCAAGTGTTGCCCCTTTCACATAGGAACAATTAGAACACCTGCAGAAACTCTTCCAATGTACACAATTCTCTAACTATCTCTATTCTTTGGCAATAATCTGGTAATTATTTTAATGCAGCCCCTCTAGTGTCCAATTAAATTCTGTGTCCACTTGATTATTAATTCTAGAGCAGCAACCGATCATATGACAGGTTGTTCGGGCTCTTTTCATCCTATAGTCCATGTGCAGGGAACAAGAAAATCAAAATGCAGATGGCTCTCTTTCGGTAATTGTCAGACTGATTCCATAAAATTCCCATCTTATCTCACTATTCATACGTCCTCTATGTTCCCAAGCTGTCTTGTAATCTGCTGTCCATCAGCAAAATTACTAGTGATTGCAATTGTGTTGCTAAGTTTAGTCAATCTCGGTGTGTTTTTCAAGAACTGAACTCAGGGAGGACGATTGGCAGTGCTAGAGAGTGTGGTGGACTCAATTTTTTTTAAGATAAACAACTTTCCAGTAAATTGGTTCAGAGTACATATTTCAAGTCTGTTTTTGTTCCTAGTGATAGAGAAATCATATTATGGAATTATAGATTAGGCCATCCTAGTTTCTTTTATTTCAAACACTTGTTTCCGATGTTATTCAATAATAACATCGTGTCTCATCGTGGTGAAATTTGTGCATTAGCAAAGCAAATATCAGGTTCCTTTATCCTCCACAACCTTATAAACCCTCTGGCCCTTTTTCATTAATACATAGCGATGTGTGAGGACCTTCTCGTGTCTCATCCTTTTCTTGAAAAAAATGGTTTGTCACTTTTATTGATGACCACTCAAGAGTTTGTTGGGTTTATCTCCTCAGAAAAATCTGAGGTGGAAAATGTTTTTAAAAATTTTTACATCATGGTACAAACACAATTTCATGAAAAAATCAGAATTTTTTGAAGTGACAATGGTAAGGAATGCTTCCAATAAAATTTTCTTGGGGTGGTTTTCCTAAACAAAGAATTGTACATCAAAGTTCATGCAATGATACCCCATACGTAACGGATAGCGTAGAGGAAAATGAAACACCTATCGAAGTTGCACGAGCATTATGTTTCACAAATAATGTTTCAAAATATCTTTAGGTGAAGCAATTCACAATTTAATGACATTCATTAATAGATGCTCGTAAAATTTAAGGTTCAAACACCATTAGAAGTATATTCCAGCACTTATCCTATGTCCAGATTAATCTCTTCACTACCCTTGAAAATCTTTGGTTGTATAGTATTTATTCACCATAATGAAAAGGGACATGGGAAATTAGAACCTCCGGTAAGGAAATGTGGCCTTAAACAATCGCCAAGAACTTGGTTTGAAAAGTTTACTTGCTCTATAAAGAAACAAGACACACAAGCCCGAACAGACCACACCATGTTTATCAAGCACTGGAGAAGGGCGAGTAAATGTGCTACTAGTTTATGGATGACACATCACGTGATCAAAGGGAATGGACTTGAAAGCTAGTTTGCTACAACAAATTAAAGACTTCTGGGGATCGACTTAGTTCTTCTGAATGGCCATTCCATCCTTAAGAAGGAAGAGTGGTCTCTCAAAGAAAATACATCCTATACCTTCTAAAGGAGACAGTGATGAGTGGATGCAAGCCGGCAGACAGACCAATTGACCCAAATAAGAAATTGGGAGATGGTGAGAAAGGAGATCAAATTGATGTAACTCAATATCAAAGATTGGTAGGTAAATTAATTTATCTATCACATACACGGCCAGACATTGCATTTGCCATCAGTTTATGGTGGAGACAAGTCGCAGCCATCTTTAAAAGTTTATCCAAAGGCAAAGGAGTTGGCTCCCAAGGCCCAAGCCTTAATTTGGCACTCTTTGGATGATAAGGTTCTAGTTAGGATCTCATATAAATGGTTATTTAACAATTGTCACAAGTTAGTATCATTTTCCAATGGTTTTGATTTTCCAAGGGTTGTCATTTTCTATGGTTGTTATTTTCCAATAGTAGTTATGATGTCCTGGAAGTCAAGTCAAAGTTGTTAGTTTCAAATTCATTTATTATATGGTAGTTCCAAGAGTAATGGGTCCTTATAATCACCTATATATATGGTTGTTAAATGACCAACTTTCATAAAAGCTCGAGCTTTTAGAATTTGGGTTTAATATGAATATCATGTTTCTTAACACCCTCACGTGCGGCCCCATACCCGCACGTGGAGAGTCAAGCAAACCAAATAGTCCTTTATGGACTTTCAAATAAACAAATGGGGATTAAATTGCAAGGAGAGGGTTCGTGTGACGCCCCAAAACCCGAGGGTCCCGTTGACCACCGTCAACCTACAGAAACTTGTGTGTCTCATATCATGAGACTCATACATGAGTAAAATGACCCAATAAGACCTATCATCTATACTCGTCCATACAGATACAAAACCATACATTTATATAGATCTAAGAGTTATTACATCGCTCTTAATACAAAACATATATTAAAACTAGTTTGTTCTAATATAGGCATGAAGCATGAATCATACCCACAATCCGCCCGTCTATAATCCCAAATCTAAGGAGCGCTGCCTCACAGACCACATGCAAAATTCGAAAGTAGGGTCCCACAATCCAGGAGCTTAATGCCCAAGCAGATAAATCCTTACAAGGGCTACTCCCACCTGTGCATGCAAATGATCATTTCACAAATAAACCAACAACCAATCCGTGCACATGTTTGTCCTATCATGGAAAAAAAAAATATTACATGTATGTATGAGATCCACACTTTACATGCCCTATGCACCGAAATAACCTTCGACCCACCACCCAATGGAAGTGCCAAAGGAAATCAATAATCGAAGCCGGGTCCTAACTCATCTCACAACCCGTAGTCTATGTGGATATTTATTTAATCGCTTTCAGATTTTGGGCAAATGTAACTTTCCCGGGAGCCACCGCTGGCTCCCTTACACCGACATTTTTCGGGCTTTCACCGATGGATACGTTTGTCTAAACTGCCGTGTTTTTCACCTAAGTGGAGAGTCTATCCTCACTGCTACGCCCAACACCATTCATTTTCCATTTTCATTTAACAATTTGAACCTAATCGACTTCGTCTCCATTCCTGCCCACACGATTCTCGCACCAACGCAGTTGCCAAACCAAGATCATGTACACACGCCCATGTATCACTTGGGTGAGCACGCACACCAATGTAATGCAATTTGTGCCATCGTGACCAAAACCCATCAATGTATGAAGACCTCTACATGGACATTCTATCGTACACTATGTGTGTGCTATGAACACTCATGTCTAATGCACACAACATTCCATATATTTAGTTCAACATCAACATACATGCAGTCATGTTAATATTCCATACATTCGAATCAATACATCACATAAGCATGCACTACATCTTTTTTATCATTCAGTTCATTCATGTCAACACATCATTCAAGCATGTATTAACATAATTCCAACCATTACTTAGGCAAGTAATGCTATAATTCATATTCCCATGCCGAGGCATAAGTGTCGCCATACAAACCCAATGCATATAATTATTTCCATCTTATCACACATATATCACATAATTTCACATTTTCAATATGTCACAACTTATGGCAATAACACACATTAGTAATTCCCACCATAACCAACATGAGCCAAGCTCCTAAATAATCCGAACTTAGTACGAAAGTCCAGCTTTTGTAAAATACCACAATACATCCAACACGCACTCGCTGCCATATGGGCCCCAAGCATTTCGGGTTACAAACCAATGTCCGTGACTCCACCCTCAATGTCCAAATTTACATTTTGGCCGAAGCACTTTATCTTATTAAATTCTAGACTCGACGAACTTTCCGTAAAGTCCAAGAACGCGCGAATCGAAGTTTGGACGAAAGTTATGGTCGTCCAAAGCTAACACGATCGATTCACAAGGGTGTGCGAAAATTTGGGCACACCCCCGTTTTCCATTCTAGTCGGGATTTTGCCATCCAGACAATCCCGAAACCCCGTAAAACCGGTCTTTGACCATCACACAACAATAACCAAACCACACATATTAAATTTGCCCTCAAATCAGAAACTGCTAGGGGTCATTACGTGGGCCCTTAGGCGTAAAATAACAAGAGTGGCAAACTCCACTTCGCAACGGTTCTCGTTCTTTATCATCCGGGCTTCTGTTTACTCACGCAACACTTCCTTTTCCTCTTTCTTTTCCTCCTCCCCTTTCTTCTTCTCTTTTCTTCCTCCCTTTCTCCTTTCCTTTCCTCCCTTTCTCTTTTCCTTTCCTCCCTTTCTCTCTTCCCTTCCTCCTCCTTCTCCTTGCTGCTCCCACGAACTGAAGCTTGCTGCCCCCCCCCACAAACTGAATTGGGACTTCCTTTTATAGCCTTCAAGGTTGCCATGCATGTTGACACATGGCATGCCATGTGTCACCACATGGTTCGCCATGTGTCGCCCGACACCCGTTGCCTCAAAATACGTGAAATTCCGACTATTTCGGAATTCAACGAAATTCGAGTAGGTAGCTAGATTTCACGAGATCATTCCAATCTGCAATCCGCTTTGTCATCCGATATCTAGAAAATCTCAAACTTTTCTCCTAACTATTTCGATAAATTACTATTTTGGGTTCTCACTCTTTTTTTTTTTTTGAAAATTAAATTTAAAATTCTCACGGGTTTTACAATTTGGAACCCAAGAGCTTTTGGGCTAACCAAGCTCGATACCATGTTAAACACCAACTTTCCTAAAAGCTCACTTGAGCTTTTAGATTCGGGGCTTTAACATGAATATCATGCTTCAACAATTGTCGATATCTGGTGAATCAATGAATGAATTGAAGAAATTTCCAGCAATTACTAATGTCTTTGTGTGATACAGAGAGCCCTTGGTGTGAAGCCTAGGGTTTCTAGGAGTGATTCCTAGGTTATTTCAGCCACATTCTGCTCTTCCAACACTTTTTCCTTTGGTATTGCATCAGTTTATGCCCTCTCCACATAGAGAACATCTTGAAGCTGCCTATCAGATTCTAAAGTACCTAAAGAGCTCTCCAAAAAGGGTTGTTTTTCAAGAATGAGGGACAAATTAAACGGGACAGCTTCTTACACAGATGATTGGGGTAGTCTAATAACGTATAGAAATCAACATCGTGTATTGCACTTCGTGATATAATCTTGTCACTGAGGAGAAACACAAATGTAGTGGCTGGGAAGTAAAGTTTTAGTTGAGCATGAGCAATGGCTAATGGGGTTTCAGAGCGTGGATGATTGGCAAACTTACAACGGATACCTTGAAGAATTAAAGAAGCTCATGGAAACACCAATGTTATATTTGCAGTAATATGGCAGCAATTAGCATCACCCATAACCCGATGCAACATGATCAAGTCCAAACACTGAAATTGGATAGATTTATCAAAAAACTTCAAGTAAGAATCATTTATGCCATTTGTCCCTACTAACGCAGCAAACAGCAAACATCCTCACCAAGTGGATTGTTTCATCCAAACTTTGAGCTTCTTATTAACAAGTTAGGCATGATTGACATCTATGCTCCAATCCTGAGGGGAGTGATCGAGAAAAATTAGGTAGTAAGGGTTTCTTTATCCTGTTCTGTTGAGAAAAGTCAGAAATATTTTATTAGTTTTTTTATTATTTCAGTTCAATAAATATCCAATTAACAAACCTGGATTAGTTGGGATATTTTTTTCTATTTTTTCTCCTAGGGGGGTTAGGTTACTAGGGTACCATGTATCCTATATATGTAACTGTTAATGCATACTTCTAATATACAGAAATAAGAAGAAAAACCATATTTTTTCTTCAGAGACTAATACACACAATCCTAGAAAGGCTAAAATTTTGTTCGGGACTGAATGCTTCCAATTATATTTACTGTAATAGCACATGAATGATCACAGGCTGTAAACAAAAAGTGCAAATGAGCATGGATAAAGCAAGAAGAGATCTGGAATACTTTAAATTCAGAGGGCTGTCTAGCATTTCAACACTACAATGATCGAATGAGCTACAGCCAAAGCAACTCAATCTCAGAACTAAATTTACTGTTCTGTTCCAAATTGTAAATGAAGAGTAACGCCAAAACAGAACAAGTAATTGGAACTAATAAAAGCAATCAGAATGATAGAAATAGACAACAGGACAAAAGAAAATACCTGAACATTACTTTCCTCCATTAGTATCTCCTTTGCCTTCTCGCATAAGGTCCTAACCTACAGTTGCAAAGAAAACCGTTAGACCTTAACATCTGATTTCAGATGCCATTAACACTATATCAGTATATCCATTAATAGGAAGGGAAATGGAAACAACAATGACAAACACATCCAAAGGAGAAAAGAAAGCTGTTGGTTGTAGTGAATATGGGGAATAGAAAAAAGCCCATCTGTTCTTTTTGGGATAGTTAATAAGAATAATAGTTTCAAAAATAAAACTTAGAGACACTAAAGAACACCTAATGCATACAATACACAGATTATTTATGAGCAATGGTAGATTATAAGAATTTTAATGTTTGAACTTCACCTCATCATTAGGCACTGTTCTTAATGCAACTCATCATATATTCCATGGTATTCACCAGTTTGGTTAGACCTCACAATTAATGCTTCCTGTAGTGTTTTTCATCCCTTACTTAACATATATTCCTTTCTATAGGCACTAGTTATTTATCAGTCATGAGTCATCAATGAAAGGGATCAAATATTCATTACTACATAAGGTATTTAAAAGGACTATGGACATTCATTTCCTTATGATGAAAATAGGTAAGACAATATATATATATATATATATATATATATATATATATATATATATATAGTATAGTATATATATAATGGAAACAGGGAAGTTTCTATGTTTCCAAACACTTCGTTTTCTGTTTAAAAAATGTGAAAAGGGTTGGGGTTAAGTGGGTGAAATTTTTACTAGTTTACATTTTTTTTTCCTTGGAACATATTTTTTGTCCTTGTTGAAACTCCAATCCAAAACATCCCACATTTTTACTTCATTTACCTTTTTAATCCACCCTTGTCCTTTTACTCCACATTTTCTGGTGAACCAAATAGAGCTTTAGTTTGTGTAGGACTTACTCCTAAGGTAATAGAGCTACATGCCAAAAAATTTGAAGTCTATTGCGGAGGTGATGCCATCTCAACACCCACTTTCTACCCTGTTCTTTAAATATAACCCACATTCATGCCCATGTATAAAGATATCTTCTTCATTCAAAAATTCCTTTGTCCTAACTTTGTCGCATCACAAAAGTAACAGTTTGCAAGAGGAGCGGGTCAGTCAATTTATAAGACATGGGTAGAATATGACCTAGATCGAAGATTCAAATTGTGTTAATCATTCTATAATTTGTGTATTATTATAATATTCCTAAATAGATTAGCATAATTGTGTAATTTGGTATTTATAAATATTTTCGTTTAAAATAGGGTTAGACAAAGAATTTTATTTAAAGGAGAGATTATTTCAAAGAAACAGTATTCAGCCATTTTCTCAAAATCTGTTGTATAAGAGCCTCAAGGTTTTGAAATTCATAGTTGACCTTTCGACCTCTATTTCATTCGGAAGAATGTCAACAGAGACTTCACACAAACTGATGGTGGAAAGAATTACAAGATAAATTCCCCTCGGGGCCTAGAATGTTTCAAAGGGAAGGAGTTTCTGGAATCACATCGACGGTCTACTTCTGCTCCTAAAGAAGGTAATGTAACTTAGTCACTGGAGGTAAAGGATGCCTAACTGATTCTTGGATTTTGTGTCTCATTGAAGTTTCCATAGAATAATTTACGCCTTTAGTACGCCCATGAGAGATGGGATTATCCAAGAACGATAGTATTTCATCTATGATAACACTCGCAAGATCGATTTCAACTGAACTTTGAGATCAGAACTTCGGGCCTGGCCAGTAACTTATTGAATCCTGTATTATTCCTGATTTATTAATCCGTGGAGCTTAATATTCGGTCATTCATTCAAAGGGTACCCAAAGAGGCTTTTAGCTACCTTCGCTTGTCATGAAGACAGTAGGCGATCGGGCTTTTGATGCAGAAAACCGAGGCTAAAATCTGAAGCTGTATTTCAAATGGATTACCGACAGAAATCCGCCCTTCCGGATATATATGCCTCAGTGAATTGCTGCGCAAAGAAACAAAGAATGGCTACACAGCTTAAGCCCCAGAGTTCTGCTCTAAGCGAGACACATCCGAGGTTGTTAATGTTGCTTTACACGTCAAGGAAGAACTGTCCGAGGGAAGGACAAATGCAGTTACTATAGCTCGTAAGGAGCTCGGGGCATATCAGCCCACAATCATGGTAAGAAATTCCGCACCATTGTGTCAGAATGGACACATTATCGCAATGTCCCATACTTTAAACCGACAATGCTTCACTGTGTCAGCCGTTTGGGATTCTACCACTATCGGGCCTTCGATACCACAATTGCTTGCAGCCAAATCCATTTTATACATCTTAACGGTCCAATGTATGATCATTGTTGATTCTACCTCTCGACTTCATGGCTAAGGTAAGATTCGTTTTCCTCGGGTTTGTTGGATCTGGGGCATCGTAAATCATATGAGACTGATCAATCATCGGTCAGACAATCTTCTGAAGCATAATCGCAAACAGTAAGATTCAACAAAACACTGAAGTAATCTTCCACCACGCCATCAGTGACATCGACCTTCCTTCGCCATGTATTCATTTCTGATTGTTCACGAAGCGACTTCAGCTGGGCAGCCGTGGATACAGAACCGTGATGGGGCGTTCTTTCCTCGCCAGTGGTCGTTCTGCGCGTGATCTGGCTTCCGTGGAAGGTGATCAATAGGGGTCAAAGTACAAAACAGATTATTTCCATCGCAACTCTATTCTCAGAATCTCTTGTCTGCTTCATTACTATTAAATAAGGCGCCAATGTTAAAGATATAAAATCAGACAGTGCCATTCAAAACAATGTGCAGATATCGTCTCATTTTAGATGAAGCATGGTTTTCGGCAACAATAATCAAGGTTCTTCAATAGTTTATCTCTTGATTGTTTGCTAGAAATCCATGGTTATAAAGTGTTACCTTTTCCTACAGGTACTGTATAATACACGTTTTGAGATTATACATAGTGATGTTTTTGGGGTTACCCTATCATTTTCTTATGCGAAAGATAAACATTCTCGTGACATCCATAGATGACTCACTTCAGCAGAGATATCATTGAAACAAGGTCAACTGCCACGGTTTCAGTTTGTGACTAGACTCAACTCAACACATTATAGTTTACTTCACCATAACATGGAGCATAAGGTCATAATGATCTGGGTTTCTAGCAATAAAAGGTATTATCCCCGAACGATCATCTTGTAATCAAACATCAGCATTTGAACTGAAAACCACATCACGATGTTGGCCCACTGAATTCTAAAGGCACTAATGTACTCAGATTTCAGAAGCTTTCATCGATTCAGCTTCATCCATTAGAACGCCACTAAACAGAGAATCAGTCTTTCAGATCTCCATTTCAGTCTCATTGTATGTAATCCACCACAGTGATGCATAAGACACTGAATCATGTAGTTTCCACTACCATTTGCCTCAGATGATAACGCCAGGTTTTTATAAAGCTCTGAACGTATGTGTATCAGTGGGATATAGCAAATACCATAAAGATTCTCAGGCATATAGATGTGCAACAATCTAAACGTAGTTTTAAAAGTGAGGGCTTGGAATTATGACTATTTTTCAAGATTCCCTCCATAATGTGTCCTTCTTCCAGCTTGTTTAGATCTCCTCATCACGAACCCATTGGTTCATCAGTGAATGATGTTCTAGACACTGATTTTAGATAGGGTCCTTCCTGATCATCCAAAGGCTCGACGCTTCAATGGCCGTAAGATCTAATCGACGCCGGCCTCCCAGAAGTGTTTTTCAATATTAGTTAAGATTATTGGCCTGCACTTTATTTCTCGTTCATCAAATATGGAGCAGCTGAGTTGAAAGTGGGTGAAGAATCAAGCCTCTTCGAGAACCACGGAGATGGCTTCCTCGCTCATCAGGCGCTTAAAATCATTGTTTGTGAATAGTCATATCTCGTTGTTGATCTGATGGTCATCAATCGATATGTGCCATATATGGCACTCTTGAACTACAAGAGGCAAGAAGGAGTTTATTATAATGATGAGACATCAAAACTGTTAAATGACGCGACTTGCGATCAACGTTTCGCTATTGTCAAGCTCCAAGGGTATCAGTCACACTAATGTACGGACGTTACGAAATATTTATATGGGGATCCACAGCCAACCCATGACCAATCACCAGTAGTCATTTCCTTCAAGAATCTCCTTCCGATGTTCAGAACCAAAAGCCCACTCATGGCTCTTAAAACAGTCCGCAGCTTCATTCGACAAGCCCTCGAATCCACGCCTATTAATTTTCCTCATCCAAAGTCACTGAGGATTCCCTTCTTTGTTTCCTTCGCAAGACCTACAAAAAGGAATTGTTTATTCCTTGGGCATATGTTGATGATACTACATGTATAGTGAGACCGACTTGAACTGATCTCCAAATTTCAATAAATACTAAAGTTTCTTGATATGAAGGACCTAGGTCCCTTGTTTCACTTTCAGCCTCAAGTGAATCCCACAGCCGTCGTATTTTCTAACCTCAAGATAATATATCTGAGATAATTATATCAGGTCAGTTCCTCTTCAAGATGGTCGATCCGTTGATACTCCCTTAGTGAATGTTAAACATCACGTGATGAGGGTGAATTCTTTCAGCCTGATCCTCTCATATGTGACGCTTGAGCTGGAGCTTGAATTACTTCCATTGATCGATCCACTGACATTTCTCTTTGCCGCCCAACAAGTTAATGACTTATGCTTCCTCAAGATCTTCACTGGCCATTGCTCATCGATTGTTCATGGTCGGTGCGCACTCCTCCATCGAGGTCTTTTTCTTTCCCCGTGGATTCTCCTATTCTAATTTCTGTCAGATATAAATATGCAAGATCCATCGGCTGTTCCACACTCACGCTCCAGAATAATCGGGCGCCGGGTGCGGCGTTATATTGCACCCCTCGCTCTCGGAAAGCAAGAAGTGTAGACGTGTCAAATCTCCATCAGTCTCGAGTATCGTAAGGCGTCTCCTCTCGCATGCTCCAGATCGTTCGCTGAGATTGTTGGTCGTAGCCGTTTCTCAATAGAACCGTATCTCGGGCCGACGCGATAATACTGCTATCTAAAATTCATCGCGAACCTGAAGGTTTCACGAGCGCATCAAATATATATGAAGTAGATTGTCACCACCGTGAGCTATGATGCCTATGTCATTTCACCACATCACCACCGATCAATGTGACCGCTTAGAATGGGATGACATAAAGCTCTTCTACGATAACGACATCATTTTCGACAAATCGACGCCGATCATCCGAAGATCAATTTGAGTGGGGATAATTAAGAAAGTAGGAGGTGGGCTGTCAATTGCTGTGATTATAGTAGAAATTATGACTCAGATTTGAAGATCTAAAATTACAGCCCATTACAAAGTATTTCAGGCAGAAATTATGGCCTGATTTGGTAAGATCTAAATTACAAGCCTATTGCCAAGATTATATGAAATTATGGCCTCAGATTTTTAGATCTAAATATGTGTGTTAATTGTCCTACACCTGTGGTATTAGGTCATATATTCTTCCCAAAGTAGATTAGCAGTAATTGTGCAATCACTATAAATATTCTTTGCCTAAAATAGTTAAAACAAAATCGTTCTTTTCAATAAGTATGCAAGAAAGACTGGTATTAAAAGAAATTTTATTTAAAGGATTATCAAAGAAACAGGCATTCAGCCATTTTTCTGCTCAACTCTGAGCTACAAAGAAGAAGAGTCAAGAATAGCATAGCTTGCATTCATAGGTTACCATATAGGGGCGTCTATTTTCAAAACCAAACTATGAGTACAACATATGAAATCAAGCTAGCCTTTAAACGTAGATTTCTGAGTAATATAAAGTCGTTTGTTGAAATTTTTCTGTTAGTAATGTAAGAATGGCTTCAGGTATGAAAGTGAAATAAATAGCAGTCAAAGGAACTTGAAACACATCTTTCTGATCTTGATATTATTAGCGACCAAAAGGAGGGTGGTCAAAATAGCATTAATATAGAATGAAATGGTGAAGTGCGCTTGGTAATCAAGTTCCTCCACGGCTGCCACCTTGACAACATCTTGTCTTCAGAAAATTAGGACAGATCCAAAATCCTTTCCAGTACACACTGACAGATTCAAAGCCCACATTATAAAAATCAACCTCCAGCAGAAATCTGAATGGGAACCCATTTATAGAAAAAAAAAAAGTGATAAAACGGATAATGGCTACAAAGGTAGGGCTAAGCGGAAAAGAACCATAGATCCAAGGCAAAACACCGGAAAAACAAGAGAGTGAAAAAGGAAATGATGCTGGAAAAGAAGGAAGAAATGGAGGCAGAGATGAGAGAACTCTTGGTCGGACATGGGCTTGTACAGCATAGAGCTGAGAATTCGGGTCATACGCATGTGAGTCAGTGAGATCGATCCATACCATTGTCTTTCATCCAGCTGTGTTGTAGGGGTAGGAGTTAGAGGGGACTCTCAGAATCAAATGGAAAGAAGCAGATTTAGAGGCCAACGCGACTGTGCCAAGCCAACCTTAACCCTTAGATTTGAAATTTCATGCCCAGAGAGAGCAAAAGAGGATGGTGGTGGTGGTGTGGTGGTGTGGTGGTGGTGGTGTAACCAAATAACTCAAAAACACAATGAGAGAGAGAGAGAGAAGAAACCTATGCATGGCTTGATCCCCTTTCATGATTTATTTCACCTTTATTTGATATCAGCTGATTTATTCTTTTAATCTTTATTTCCTCAACTGCTACCAAATATTTGACCTTAAAATTAATAAATTACACATCTTATTTTTACTAATAATTTTTTCAAATATAAACCAAGTTGCTTCCGCTCCTCCATTTATCTAAGATAATCAATCATCCATTATGATATATATATAAGATACATATTATTATCTAATGAATAATAGTTTCCTTCTTTCTTTTCTTTCTTTCTTTAACCGTGATGTCCGACTCAACTTGCACACACGTAAATATTTAATCCTAATCCATGAAATTTAAAATTAATACATTAATCCCAGAGAATCTTCCCGTGAAGCTAAAACTACTCCCTCACAAATTGAAATGAAATTTTTCTTTTAAGATAAACATATCCAATCATCTTCTATGTAAATCTGTTTATGACTGCAAATCCTAATTATTATAGTGATATTAGTTGTTTAATGATTTAAATTTATTAGGGCCCAAAATCATACCTTACTTATAAAATTTAATCAATAATGAAATTCAGAACTACTGATTATGAACAATGTTTGTGAAGAATCACATCAAACAAAAAATATTGAAAGAATTCTGTCTTTCTTTTTTCCCGTGTTAGGAAGACAAAATCTATGGGAAATGGGATGCCAGTCAAGATAACTTTACTATTTTCTCCAAATTGTATCCATGTTTGTTTTGTGATTATTGAAAATCGTTCGACCTGGCCAACATTTATCATCATGTCTTAATTCATATTATAATCCCACACATTTCCAAAACTGGGCACTCCTACCACGGTGTTAGGAATTCACACAATAATCCATACTTTATCATATCAGAACTAAAAACGCTTAACCCCACAAAAAAATTTAACCGACAAAGTAATATATCTTCGATTTTTAAACATATAAATAATTCATTGTTGTAAGTTGATGAAAATTTCAAATGTATGGCAAATGATCGTGGTTTATAAATTTATATAATTGAATGGACTGAAATCTTATTATCTGAGTTTGGTGAACTTCATTAGTTATCTCTAAGATGATAAATGGAATTTATTTGAAAATCGCCATAGAAGGCATCCCTTATCCATGGTGCGCTGTAAGATCCAAAGAAATGAATGTTGTCTCTTTTTGATTCTCGTAGTCCCGTGATCGCTCTGGGTATAACCCAACAAATAAAGAATCCCAAGTAAAACAAACAAAGACCAGAAGGTGTATAGACGCCAGCCGCTTCACTTATTGCTAAATTGTATTATAAATGTATATGCGAATATCTGTTTCGTTTTCTTAGATCTCCCATTTTTTAGTTGTTGTATTTCCCTTATTTATGAACATGAGGATGATCCACTTTACGTGTTCTCATTATTGGTTTCCAAATGGTAGATGCACTCCATTCTCACATGCCAATCAAAGCCCTCAGGAGTAGCCATAACTATAATTTTTCATTTTAAGATCTCAGTTTCTGATCATCCTAAAGGTTACATTGCCAGAATCTCGGGAGGATGCTCCCCAGCCATACAGAGAGGATCACCAGAAGAAATTATCAAGTTGACCATCTCTTGGGAGAGATCACCACTAGGAGATGTGATGTGTCCGGCACAACCAGAACATGTCTCGCGACTGATGCACCACCTGAGCCATTCAAGCCACACAAGATCCATGCCTGTTACTTAAGATACGGCCCCACTCAGGCTTGAGTGTCCGGGCCTTCTGATTAGGAAGTCACCAAAAAGCCACCAGACTATTGTAACGCCCTCATTCTTTTTCCGGGCTGGGAGATTTACCTCTCGATCGAAAAATACATCAGATTTCGATCGTACCATGCTGGGAATCGACTGTTAACGTTTTTTATAAACAACATGTTAAGCACGTTCTTCATTTTGGTAATGATATTTAATGTCGCTGGTTTTCCCAGTTCGAAACCCTATAAAATGTCATGAAGGTAATGGACTTTTCGTACTACCGTCACTTAGTTTTGTGCATGGCCGGATTCGGCCAGAGCGTCGGCCAGACTGCGGTTCACTAGCTTCAGCCGAATGATCGATGTGGGTCACCCGGAGGTTGCAAAGAATCTGCCTTCTGAGCCATTCACCCTGCTTCTCGAGGACATTTCTATCCTTACTACGTCCCTTCGCTTTAAGTATCATTAGCAAGGATTGATCATAATACATAAAAGGCTCTCTTCCTATGGCTCCGGTTTTTCTTTTTTCATATCTTCTTTGTGACCTTCTTTTCTTTTCTTCGACTTTTCCTACTTGTGCTTCCACCTCTCTCTTCTTAGCTTTCTCCACTTTTTCTTTTCTTTCTGCTTCCAGATTCCACTCTATCAATATGTAATTGCCAAGTGAGCTTAGATCACCAAATGTAAGCGTCACGTGTAACATTGAACGCCTTCGTAATCAATGAAACTGTATTTCGAATTTGCTGTTACCACCTTATTTTTCCCCACTGACGAACTTTCATCCAATGGGGTCATTGACTAGCCCATTGGACAAGTTGGATTGTGGTATTTGATGAACTATAGAAATGGATCGACCTTATGATTCTCATCAACTAGTCAGTCGTCAGCCTAAGCTCATCCATCGGGAGTGTCGCGGCTCGGGTCAGGCCTATGAAAACCCCGGCCCGCACTGCATCGGTCCAGTGAAATGTCAGATTGGATTCAAATCTTCGAGAGGCGATGAAAGCTAGTGGCACGACGCACTCCCAGACGCCACATCGATACTAGAGTCATTATTTGATTCCACCATTTCCATCGCGGCCACCCCATTTTCATTTCCTCTCCCCCAAAGGCTTCCGCTTTGACACCGCGCCAGTGCTACGCTGCCTCAGATCGCCTTTCCCCATCTTCCGTGTTTCCTATTTTTGTTCGGCAATGCTAGAGATTCCAATTTACCAAAGATGTTTCCTTGGGTGACAAAGACCGGTAGAGGGCTTTCTGCATGTTGAACCTGGGGAAGGGGGCCAGCTGGTTTGACAGTCCATGCTGCTCTTCGCTCTTTACCACAATTTAGATTACTGATGGAACACATCCTTTCTATCATTGTTGCAGTAATAGTTCCACTAAGAAAGAAAAGCTAGAGTCAATAAAGAAGACTCCCACCAGTCAGCCGAGCAAAAAAGGCTTCAGCTGATGATTTTGTAAGAAGATTATCTCTCGTCTTGCTAGAGAGGAAGCCAGGATCTTAACGCCAAATCCCTAATAATATCGATTTTGAGTCGCTTGACGGTCTGATTTAACTTACTATCGATTATAGCTGACTGTAGTATATTTACTCTGAACAACTCGTAGTCGCCTCTGCTTCCCCATTTCCATCTCCGTAAAAGCAAGCTTCATACTTCTCCGAGGCCTCAAGCCTTATCCATCCAAATGTCATCAGATCCCAACCGAAATGCGAATATGGTTGAACTTCCTTACTTAACTGGACATTTCTCCTTACAGTATGTATTATTTATTTATACCTTGAAGTCGACTACGTAGGTCGTTTATCCACTAAATTCAAAAGCCCCACTGCACTTGTTATGCACCCGACTTTTCACTCAAGACCAAGGCACATACAAGACATTCGTGGATGAGAGCCCGGTTCCCCACTTCTCCTATTTGTTTTCATGAACCACCAATGTCATTCCCGTGTTCAGTTAGTGGGATTTGTATTGTCGATGCATTTTACACGATATATATATATATATAATATTTTATTTTTATTTTTTGTTTCTTTTTTGGTAGAAAACTTAGGGTAGATTGTAAACTGGGTGGAGGTGTTTAATCTCAAGAAAATCTAAGTTGCAGAGATTTATGTTGAATCCAGATCATGAAATTCTTTTAATCACAAGAAATTCTCGTGAGTTGATTCGCGCCCATCTCCTACATCATTCTAGTTATTCCATGCCCTTCCCACATAAATAATAATGGAGGGAGAGACATGCTATCATTGGATTCCAATTTAGCCTCGAAAGTGTGTCAGTCTCCAAATCACCTCGAGACCTAGTGCGATTGATCAAGAACTCGTGATTATTAGTACCTGCAATCCAAAACCTTTCACTAGGGAGGATTCTCACCGTCTCGCAAGTAATTCAAGAAGAACGATGTGGGTAGTCGTTCTAGCGCCTCTTTCTCATAAAGGGCTCCTCACCCTCGGCCCCTGCAAGTACATCTGGCATGAAGGAAGGAGTGCCTGGAAACTGCTAAAATGCTTGGGAGGAGTGGAAGATTTTTTTTCCTCGGGTTTCCCCTAACATTCAAATTTGCTTCTCCTCGCTAGGAAGTCAGTGAGTTAGCTGGAGGACAAGATTTACCTGGTCTCGCCTCACACCATGTGCATGTGTAAACTAGGAAAGCAACTTTAGAACTGTGACTCGTGCCACCCCGAGGTGGCTTCGAGGCGACAACAACCATCCGACGAGTCGGATAAAAGGGTGCCATAGCTATTTCGCATTCGCCTGAGATTTGGCTTTTATGGCAACATCATTCGTAGGACTGCTTCTCCTCGATGGATTTAGCAGAGTACTCTAACCTCCTCAACAAAGGTCCAGGAAGATATCTCCAGAGCATAACATCGGACTACTGGGATAGGCAACTACGCTGCCTGCTAGATATCGCTGGTTCACCAACAAGAATATTGAATTTATATTCCCTCCCTTAGTGGACAAGCTTCTGTTTGAGGGCATTGGCCTTAGTCAATCTTGGGTATCTCTTCAAGGCTGGTCCGGGGCTTAAGAGCCCTGTCGAGATCGTCTACAAAACCCTCGCATTTTTGTTTATAGTCTGACTAATCACTGGTCTTTCGCGCACAAGATTCATAGCTCGCCCCTGTGCGACAAGAAGGTTGATAGACTAAGGCCGCCACATACGACAAAGGCTTTTACAGGTTAGGTGGATCCACCCTAGTTAAGCCACCCTATGGTGCTGTAGACGATATGCGTTCAGCTCATCATTGGATTTGTCGCATTAGTAAGTGGTTGCAGTGAGGGAAACTACTCTACTCGATAAAACAAAGAGCGTCAAATGGTCCGGGTCTGATGAATAGACCGTAAGTGAGTTCCTGGTTAGAATTCATCGTGACCTCTCATTAATCTGCCTTCTCGATGCCCCTGCTCGTAGGTGCCTCAGACTCGCCCCTTGGAAAATCTTCATAATCTTTTTTATAATAAAAATTATTATATATTCCGTATAATTGGAGTTTCAATCTGTATTTTTATGGGAATTGTTAAATGAATATTGATTAAATGATTATCGAATCCGGAATAACCCAAGTGAAAAGAGAAAATATGGAAATTGTAAAATGGGAACCTATGGCCAATTCAAAGTAAAGTCATATAAGGTCTGGTTAAATTAGAGAAATAAAATGAGCAAGAAAGAATAATAGAGGAGATGGAGGGACCTAAATACAAAAGAAACAAAGAAAAATCAAGGAGAGTAGACGTGGGTATGTAGGAAAGAGATGAAGCCCTTTAAAATTTGATTAAGAGTGAATCCATGAAAAGAAAACCATATTCGAGAGGGAGAGGTTACAGAGAGGTCTCCTACCTTCTCTCTGATTTTTCACCAATTCACCTCAGTTTCATGGCAGAGTGTCCTCCTCAAATGGGGTCAAGAGATGAGGTAGACTAGTGGCCTGTGAGGAGTTTCACAAACCCAGAAGAGGCTATCTCTCCCCACTCACTATTACCCTGGCGGCTGTGTGTGGTGTTGTCCGCCCAGGAATGTTTTGCGGTATTTCTGAAATTCAACAGAAGCTACCATATTGGTGATAAGACGACAAATTTGACCTTAGACTCTGATTTTTGGGGTAAGAAATAAAGCGAATTTGAGCGTAGTCCTTTCCGGTAACTGTAGCCACATCACCGAACTCTGACGTTGTGATTTTAATTTTCAATCACCAGACCGTTATGTCCTCATCGAGGCGTCGAATCCTCCAACTCGATCAAAGCCAGCCACACTACCAAAGCCCATCAACAGCCTTTAGAGCTAATCTGGGCAAACAGCGAACCTGATATAGTGAGTCCTCTTTCCCTAGCAAACTGTACAGCTATTAAATTCAACTGATAAGATTTTAATCCCAATTGACCTCAGATGAAGCATGGTCCTTTACCAAGGTCATTTCAGCCACAAATGTCAATGGCTCTAATTTGTGGCCCAAAACAATAGTCTAATTTGAGTCAGATTAAAATAAATAAAGGTGACTTGTGCAGTGAGTCCTTCTCTGTTAAATTGTAGCCACACTTCAAATTTAAATCGATTTAGGGGTTTTAATCTCACCTGACCTCTGTAGACCAGCCAGGTCCTTATCAGATGGTTAGTCTACCAATATTCAGTCATTCAATAGTCTCAGGTCAAACAATCGGACCAGAGTTGATCGCACAGCCAGCGGGAATCTCAGTGAGTAGGCATTCCTGATGTTAATCCACATCAATGAACTTGATGTTAGGCTTTGATTTCACTGGAACCTCCGTAAGAATCAAGGCGGCCCTTGATCAGTCAAACAAATTCATTGATAAGGTCATTTGGCCAACAGTCACTAAATTTATTGAGCTGATTTCAAAAGGAAATAAAGGGAATTTGGCAGTGAGTCTTTTGTACTAGAAAACATCAATTAAATTTGATTTTAGGGCTTTTAAATTTCTCTAATTTGACCTCTGCAGACCAAGTTATGGTCCTTACCCGAGGTCACTTAAGTTTCACTGGGGTTAAAGGGCTTTCACACTTTAAGCCAAATTCACCCGACTCCTTTAGGAGCTGATTTCTTTGGGTAGTCAGTGGAATTTGCAGAGTCTCTGGTAATTGTAGAAACATCAATTAAATTGATTTTAGGCTTTTAAATTTTCTAATTGACCTCTCAGAGACTAAGTTATGGTCTCATCGAGGTCATTTAAGCTCTGGTCAAGTCAAGCCGGGCTGCTGGCTAAGCTGTGGCCAATGGACCTTAGAGCTGATTTTGGGGAAAATAAAGGAATTTGTATGAGTCCTTCTTGTTAATTCAGAGCTACATCAATGAACTTGATGTTAGGATTTTGAATTTCTTAATTAGACCTCTGAGAGAATCAAGAGCAGTCCTTTTCCGAGGCCAGTCAACCCACCAGTCATTTTAGTTTCCTGTCAGTCAACACCACGAGTAGGATTACGTATGACCTCCAACTTTGAAGGGTTTGTAACTCTTTCATCCGAATTGTTTCAGGTGTTCTGGACTCTATGAGTTCTCCATGAGCTAAGAATCCATTCATATTCCTGAGGATGATAGTAGTGTCAGACCAAGGTGTCAAAACCAACTCCTTCCAAGTCAGGTCACTACGCCCAGTCACCATTCGAGTCGATTAAGGCTGATGACCCTCCAACTCGAAGGTCATAACTCCTTCGTCTCGAACTCGCCGTGCTCTCGGACTCCCATGAAAACCACTGAGTCAAGAATCCATCCAGCAGGCGCTTCTGGGAGGATAGACATAGGTGTCATCAAGATGTCACACCGAGCCCGCCCAGCCAGTCACCGATCAGCACTACGCGGTGACCTGGAATCATCTCTAAGGTTATAACCCCTTCATCGAACTTCGCTTTGATGTTCGTGGACTCTATAAACTTCCACGAGTCAAGAATCCATATATATATATAGCTTGTTGAAATTGAACTCAAATTAACTCCAAAAATAGATCTTAATCCAAAACCACTAGTGACGCAATTTAATAATACTGTTTCTTAATGTGGTTTTGGAAGGGGGCTTTATTTATAGAGGAAAAGCCAAACTGAGATTGAGATTATGAGGATTGGAATCAAGCGCAAAGCTTTTGAGTTTATTCTCCCACTTATCTTATTTGTTTTTAGTTTACTAAATAAATCAAATGACTATAATGATTATAGAAAGGAAATATATCTCTTTGAAATGATATTAGAGTTTTTGGCTGGCGGAATTGAAATGTGATATCAGTCATGGAAAAGTCGAATGAATATGAATGATAAATCGATCAGGGAACGACCTACTAATTCTTGATATCTGTAAATCGAATCGAGCAATCAATTTAATCTCTGGTCTGGATAGATACCGCGACCAGATCCGCCAGCACTTTAAATCATTCAATGTCCCACTCGGGCAGATAATTAAACACATCCGCCATGACGCGTGATGATATTTAAGTGATACTGGCATGCTTCCAAAACAAAACTACATTCGCTGGGTGATGGACTAATTATAAATAAGTACAACATTAGCCAAATGAGAATATGATGGGATTCATCAAAACTGAACTTCAAGTGAGAAATGTGTGAATTGAATGTCAAAGGAAAGAACTAAGACACACGAGTGTAAACGATCATGTGACACGCTTTAAATCTCATAAAATTGAATCAGAATTAATTGTTGCATTTGAAATATGTTGTGATATAAATAAATATTGTAAATGAAAGCATAAATGAACAGCATGAGTATATGTTGATATAATAGGCATGGTTTTAATGTTAAATGCATGTCAAGTTAACCGAATATTAAAAATGAATCAGATAAACCACTACTATTTAAAATGTTAGCGGTAGTTTTACTCATGCATTTCGAGTAGACAGAAGGAAGATACAAGATCGTGAAGTTGCAGGTCATAGAGCAAGTTACAGTGGGCGTAAGTATGATAATTCAGCATAACGAGATATTTCATTTTTAAACACGGATACTCTGTGAATAAAATAGGTTAACTCGACCAATGCTTTATTTCGCTTAAAAAAGCATGTAACGCCTTCATTGTACTGCATTTGAAAATGTAAATGCTCAGGGCCTCCATTTGAAAATGCTTCCGTAATGAAACCTTTAAACTAAATAAATATAAATAAATGTTTTGATAAAGATAAATGAAAACGCCTTATAAACTGCCTGCGAACTACCAAAGGCCAGCCGGGATTCGGCTCATGGAGGCACTTTGAAAAAGAAAACCCAATAAATATGTAAAGAAAAGAGTCTGTACCCGGCGCCTGTGGTTCGTCCTGGACCGCCAATCCGGCCCGCCGGCCCTGGTCGCCACTGTCTGCACGCCCAAGGAGGCTTTGGCATTGATAGAGTGGATGGGCTCCAATGAGACCTCCTAACACCGATCAAGTCAGTAAAGCGAGGCCTCTCCCGCAGAGGTAACTATTGGTTCACATGTGTTATTGATGCACCGGGCCTCACTCGACTCCCGCAGCAAGGCACTGATCGGTGCCAGCCCGGGGATAAGCTCCATAGAGGTGGCCGCTCTTCTCAAGCATTACCGATTCAGTCCAAATGTCGCCTTCAAAATTATCGTAGACCCTGAAACTCTCAACAAGAGGGACTCCTCAAGATGTACTGAACCTAATCTCAACCAACCCCAACACCACTTACGCCTCAGGAGGAGAAATTCATTACCTCCACACCATGGATAAGAAAACCCAACAAACACATTGGTGCAGATGTTTATTCGCAACTACGACTCGACGACACTACTGAGTCGGTATGTATTAGACTTCAATGTTAGAGCGTGGGCTTTATGTCAGATTCCTAACACCTCAGATTTTGTAGGTTATCACCATCATTCTGAACACGGCACTTGATGGGGAGCTTCACCTTGTCGGAGGATGCCAAGATGCCACTTACGCTGACCTCACCAGCTCACACCAGATTTGATTCACTTTACCTACCAAGGCCAAAGCTAGACTACACCCGGGAGCCAGAGGGGCCAAGGTGGCAAGGAAGCCAGAGCGCGGATCAGTGGGAGGATGATGCCAACAAGAGGCACAACTGTGACCCACTACTATAGTCACTGGCAGGACATGAAGGCGCCATGAGGACAACTGGCGCCTAGGTCCAAAGATACCTCAAAGGCGATGGTGCACAGGTCGCTGGCCGGGCAGAGGGGCTGGCAGCACTCGCCCGGGAGGTCAACTAACTCACCTCATCGCAGATCGAATCGCTTGGCCGATGAAGTGTCTTCCACTTCTAGCAGGCATGACAGAGGTCTTGTGAGGGAAATCCACTGAGAAGACCTTGAGCCGGATCTTGCCAGCATTTATTACGTGCTGTGTGTTCAAACACAACATCGATGGAGACTCAGAGGTTCCAAATGGCATGTGTCCGACTCTCCACCCACTTCCTCCAGTTCTTCATGAACTTAGGTGCCTCACAATTCTAGCAGCCACTAAGGCCACAAAGAAATGAGGGCGGATCTTGTTTAAGCAAATAAGGAGCCTGAGAAGAGAGCTTCCCCTAAGAATCAAAGTTGATCTTTGTCTTTTTTTTGTTTTTTGATATTTCTGCAAGGGGCTCTGCACATCCTCCAGAACACATATGTATTTGTAATAATTTGATTATTGGTGTACTTAGAAATACAATTTTCTACATTTATGCAATTGATACCTCTTATTTCACAACTCCTTTCCACGAATCTTTACTAGGATAGTTGCTTCAGGGATTTCAATGTTAAGTTTTTTTTTTTTAAGAGCTATAAGATGGTAGGGTTCACACATGGGCTAGCAGGCAAGGTATCATTTTTAGGTTTTTGCTCTAGCCAACAGGCTAAGAGCTAACGCTATGCTTAGGCATGTGCCAGCAGGCTAAGAGCTAACGATGTGCTTAGGCATGTGCCTATTAGAGAAGTGCTATAAAGGTAAATGCCATTAGCACTTATTGTACGCATAACATATTATTTAATATGTCAGGCTTCTTCATTAATTCATTATTCATTCATTGAATTGATATAGATCTTTAATCAAATTAATGAAGTCCATGATACATAACATAGCATGAAGGAAATCATGATGGGATCATGATAATAAGATTCCTATCATGTGCAATTATGTTTGTGTAAATTATCCCTAGTAATAGGATCAACAAGACTAGACATTGTTGATCCGACATATTCAAGATTACGTCATACTTGATTGACTGCAGTAGATCTTATAAACCGTGATTAAGAGTTGATCGCAGTTGGCAGGTGGATGCTCGCTAAGAGTAGCTAAGTACATCGCGAGACCTATAATGAGACAATCATATGGATCATCTATTTAAATAGATGATTGTCCTTTATCATAGCAATGGTGCAAGTATCCTTAGACTTGAGGTACCAAAGATATCTAGATGTTGATCTGAAGCCACCTCAATCCACGTCGCCTCTTTGTACTCATCGGGATGAGGATTAGCATGTGTCGAGGTAACTGAGGCACTGAGTGTTTCCAATAAAGGATTCGCCTACTCCTAATGAGGAGAGATACCTAAGGCCCTTCTTGTCAACCACACCGAAATCTCCGCCGCAGTGAAATGCCGAGGATTATCTTCAAGTGCATAAAGGCCGAGCGATGAACCGGGACAAGATCAAATATAACTCAAGCTATGCAGATAGCCAGTCTGCTGGGAGCTACACATTGTCTATGCTCCGAACCAAGTAGGGTATAGTTTGGGGCGGGAAGGACGACTGCGCAGATTTTGCCTATGGGAAGGGTATGCCGGTCGTACTTCAATCGACTCTCCTGTCAATCAGTCATGATGTGTTACTAGATACCAATCTTGACTTCTTAATTCAATGGTCGATCACGCCAACATAACCGAACCTTATAGCCACACTTTAGAAGAGCGCAATGATATGAAACGGATTTGATGTGATCCTAAATATGAGGGAGTTAATTTCGAATGAATGAAATGTCACGGATTAGTGGAACTAAGTTCGAAAGCCTCACTTAGAGATATAATAGGCTCGTGGCTTGTACTCGCTTGGGGTCGCAGGGAATCTCTGCTATAACGCATGGGGATGCGTGTAACCTATCATCACTTAGAGAGAGGGGCATTTTGGTAATTTCAAAGGATGGGATTTTCCTATAAATAGAATGTTATAGAAACCCTAAGATGAATGATGCTCTTTTGAGACAAAAAGAGAGTCCATGAGAAAAGCCATGTGTGTGTTCTCTCATCTCCAAAGAAGGTGTTATAGAGTTTGAGATACCCGGGTTTTAGTTTCCTCTTCTGACGAGATCGATCAGCACTGCAGGACCTTTCCGAGACCGTTGCCTGAGGTTGTCACCCACTCTTCGTATGGATAAATTAATAGAGGCGAACCCAGACTTGGTCTTCGCCCGGTCTAAAGCCGCCTCCACCATTAGCTCGCCTTTGAATCGGCTACTGCTGCAATCCTACACCCTTATCTTTGTTGTAGAACCGATTTTGAGGCTATAAAGGGTCCTTGGATGGGCTTTTATTTGGATTTTCTTTTTGAATTTCCACTGCTATTGGCAAGTGTTGCCACCCACGAAACCCTTTAGTGCTACCGTTGTAGGTTTGACCCGACTTCTCAGTAACAACAAGCTGTAGAGCCACATCCGGCTCCTCAAAGTGCTAGTAGGCTAGGAGCCACATCTGGTCTTTTGAAAGTGCCAACAAGTTAGGAGTCACATATAGTCTTTTGAAAGTACTAGTAGGTTAAAAGCCACACCTGGTCTTTTTGAAAGTACATCAGCCGAAATCACTTATGGTCTTTAATATGGAGACTATTCCAAGAATTATAAGAAAATACTTTAAAGGAAATTTAATTGATAATACCTTTAAAGAAAATTTTATTGATAATGTTCCTATAATTGAAAGAAAATTATTTAAAGGAAACTTTATTGATAATACCTTTAAAGAAATTTTTTATTGATAATACATCTTAAGATGCATAACATTCCACATCTTGGGCATTGACGCCCCGCCCGGGCCATTCTATCGCGCACGATCCGATTGCCTCGACTTAATTTATCGTGATATGGCCCATCCCAATTCGTTGGAATCAAGATTTTGTCAACTGATCAAGGACCCTTCTCAAAACTAGGTCTTTGGATCGAAATGCACGCTATCTTACACGCATGTTGTATAGGTTTGTTTTTCTTTGATGGTATGATGCCATATGTACAGTTGTAGCTTCACGAAATTCGTCTACCATATCTAAGTCTTTAACAATGGCTTCAGTATTAGCCTTCTCAAGGATTTCCGTTCGAAGCGTGGGCACCCCAATTTTTGGAGGAATTATGGCCTCCATCCCGTAGGTGAGGGCGAACGGGGATACTCCAATTGGCTTCCGGCGGGTTGTTCTATAGACCCAAAGAACTCCTGGTAGCTCGCCTACCCATTTTCCTTTAGCCGAATGTAGTCGCTTTTTCAAAGCCGTCAAGAGAGTTTTGTTAGATGCTCTCGCCTATGTGGCCCATTGTCAGTTACAATTTATTGAGGTATTTCGAATCGGCAAACTATAGTCTTCCAAACAAATTAGATGACTTCTTTATCTTTGATGGAGGTGAAGGCCCACTCTTCTATCAATTTGGTCAGCCTGGGTGGCAACCACACAGCTTTCTTCTAAGCCAGTGGCAGGCGGTCCAACTAAATCAATCCCATTGCCAAGGCCGGGCCTGATGGTGTTTAGATCTGAGTCTGCACCGTGAGATAAATATTGGTCATAATGGTTGCACTTCCCGACGAGGCACCCAGATCTCGCTCTCATGGTCACAATAATAACCTTGCGTATTGGCCCTAAGTGAGTTTCGCGCCTACAACCTAGATGGCTTCCGCATATTCCTTCGTGGAGTTCTGCCAATACATTTTTCCCTTACTAACTGCAGACACTCGAGATACTACTGCTGCTTGTAGACTGCTTATAATAAATCGCCTATCTACAATGGAAAACCCAAATTCGGACTTAAATCTTCGTGGGCTTCCAATCCTATTATATGTTACCTCCCAAGCTCAAATAATGCATTATTGATTCATCAAAGAAGAATGTGCTTCATCTATTTCAGCTTACCCGACGGGAGTAATAGATGATGTCCGCTGAGATATAAGGAGGAAATATCGCTCCTTTTTGATAAGAGGATGCAATCTACTATCGCTAGCGCATCTACCTTCATCTCGAATCCTCGATATATGCTCAAGCTCCGCCGCAAACTCTCCAACCATTACTTGACTGTACTTGCATACTCCAACTACGCGCCGTCTCAAGGCTTCTCAGATTCTCCGCTTAATTGGCCCTACTACCAAATACTTGAGAGTCATCGCGCATGATGAGTTTTGCGAGGATACAGATTTAGAGGTCGATTCACTAGGATTGCTTAATATTCGGCTCCAATTTATTGCACGTAGGAAGTCTAATGCATGGCACATGTCAGATCATTTCCCAATCGGGGGCTTGAAGTTGCGTCGACTCAGCCTCGCTAGCGAAGTGTCGCCCATTAAGAATCCATTGGCCAACGTCACCCTAGTCCACATCTAGTTGGGGTAGTTATGCTAAAAAATCTGCCAATATTTGTCCTTTCAATTCCAAGTGAGGTTTATATTGCATATCGAATTCACTTAGTTTAATCGCCCACCAGGCCATCCTTCCTGATAGGTTAGGCTTGTGTATAGTGCTTTGCAAAGGGAGATTGGTCAACACGACGATAGGGTGTGCCTGGAAGTATGGGTGAAACACGGAGGGCTAGTGCTACTAGTTCAAGATGGGTATACTAGATTTATGCTTCAAAAAGAGATTTGCTTACGAAGAATATTGAAATCTACTTTCGTTTTCATTTCTTGAACAAAGATATTACTTATTATCGAGGCTTCCCGACACCGCCGTAAAGATAGAGTGTACCACTACTCTTGTGGCTAATTAGAATCAAGGCTCGATAAGATATTGTTTGATTGCCATTAAAGCTTGGTCGCATTCCTCATTCCAGCCGGCCCTTTTAGCTCCCCTTAGAGTGATAAAAAGTGGTTTTAATCGATATGTGAAACGAGATATAAACCGATCGAGACGCCAAATCGGCCAGCTTAGTTACTACAGCACTTTCTGGGAGGTGTGGGCTCGAGAGTCCATTATGGCTTTGAGCTGGATAGGATTACCTCTATCCCTCTCTAGGTCACCATAAAGCCTAAAAAATTGTTCGAACCGACCAACGCATTTCAAAGGGTCGAGTTTCATGTCGACTTCAGAGTAGCCTCAAAGGCTTCTATAGATGCTCGTGTGGCCAAGTGTTTCGATTTCATAACCATATCATCGATATAGATTCCATGGTTTCACTCTAACAAAGGGTCGAAAATCTGTAGTCACCAACCTCTCGATAAGTTGCCCCGACATTTTCTTGCCAAAAGGCATTATATTGTAAATGCGATAATCTCGAGGTGTAATAAAGGTCGCTTTCTACGTTAAAGCATGGGAATTTGATTAAGGCTGGTAATGAGCCGAGCCGAGCCAAGCTTTTGAACCAAATTTTAAAACCGTGCCTGCTTCGTCCGATTTTTAAAAAAGTCTGCATTGAGCCTTCACAGCCTGCTTTTCCATATGAACGAGCTCGAGCTAACCCCAGCTCAAGCCCAATCCCGAGCCCATACAAGTTTGTATAGTAATCAATCCTCAAGCTCAGCCCATATACTTTTAACTTTGTAATCAATCCGATAACAAATACATCAATTAAGGAAATAATTTTCTATGGGATTTGTTTTTTACCTTAGTTGATTTAGCACTGATGCTAAAGCTATTAAAGCCACCTCCTTCAATACTTGTTTCTTCGATTACGATTTCCACCAATAAAATACCAGAAACTCGAAAATTATGAAATAGAATTAAAACAAGTAGAAATTGCAGAGTGAAGAAATAAGATACCCGAAATCATCAATAAGAAACATGATTGGTTTTAATCAATTATCTAAATAAAGAAATAATATATCAACAAGATCTCGCAAAGCAAAACCTAATAGTAACAAATGTAAACTATTCGGCAATATATCATCGCACACGGTTAAGTCAGCTTACCAATTCTCCCGACTACCAAGTCACAGATGATTAATTTCAAGACTCATAGCTTCAATTAATCGGCTTGACCGAGATTCAGACCACCATGTCGAACTGGGGCCGAATCTGTGTAAATTTCATAATACTTCAAGAATGACGGCACTCTACAAGCACCGTCTCAAGGCTCCGCATCCCGTATGTCGCCTCCGCTTCTTCTATGCACCCCACCCCACGATCACCCTTGATGTTTTACTCCATACCCACGCCTAGATGCGCGGGTTAAGTCCAATACCGCATCCAAAGGCCCCAATACCCCGTGATTTGAGATTAGGATCCTTGTTCATCGCCGAATTGATCAGACGCTGGGTCCGCAGACGGCCTCACGTTACCTAAGATCGACAAACTCGTTTAAGCTCATGGCCACCAATTTATAGTTTCCAGACAGAGCCAATACCCTGTTATTTGTAATCGGATTGCGGAATTAGATCGACCGGGATCGTACGCGGGTCATACCTAACATTCATGTCCTTCCCGACGCCCCTCACCGGCACCTTCTTCACGCTTATCGACACCGGAACATACCGTCGCCGACACCTTCGCGCTATCGTGGGTACCATTTCCGCTATCGGCGATCCGAGATCTAGGTACAAATTCCCCGTACCGACCCGCGTGATTCGCCAGCCCGCCGCTCCTCATCGCGGCGCTCCCATCCGCCGTGACGATTCACGATTTGCCATCCATGCCGACTGGGGATCTAGAGCTCGAGATCCATTACATCGATATCCCGGACACATGACTTGGGCATTTTAATTCGACGCGTCAGTCAGATCGCACCTGAAGACCAGATCTCACGGCTGAGACCGAGGCTGGGCTTCTCGCTCCAACTACTGATGGGTCCCGGTGGCCCGAGCAGAGCTTTTTTCGAGCGAGCCCGAGATTTATCAAGCCTAAATTAAGGCTCAAGCTCGACTCGTTTAGCTCACGAGCTGAGCCTGCCGAAGCCTGTACCAAGTCCGAGTAGTTTGGCTCGCTACTGTACTCTAAATTTGATGATACCTAGAGAAAGCGTCTAGAAACGACAATATTCTGTGCCCGGCTGCGGCATTAACAATTTGGTCTATACATGGCAAGGGGAAGCTATCTTTTGGGCATGTTTCGTTGAGGTTAGTGTAATCTACACATATTCACCACTTACCTCCTTTCTTTGGAACCACCACCATGTTGGCTAGCCATTCAAAGTACTTAACTTCTCTGATGAAACCTGCTCTCAGTAAATTTTCTACTTCCGTTTGAATAATCTAATGGCGATCCGGGTGGAAACACCTCACTTTCAGACATCTGGCCCGTCTCGGGATGAATATTTAGTTCATGATGTAATTCATCGTCTGTTAATCCCAACCATATCTCGAGTGGGTTCCTTACCGAATACATCTATGTTTTTCAACAGCACGAGTCATAACTGCTCCCTTTCTTCATTGGACATGAGAGAACTGACGTAAGTGAACATTTTTTGCCCGTCCAACGTTTCTTTTTCCAGGGGATCCACAACCAGCAGATCCTTCTCTTCCGCCTTGATATGGGCGGCGAACTATGATTGCTATGCGAGGGTTTGATCCCCGAGTGAAGAACCATAGTTTTTCTCCCCTATCCTGCTCCTCGTAACGCCCCAAAAATGCCCTATAAGAAATCGATAAATTGTTAAATCAGGAAAGTTAATGAATATGTGAGCATATGATCGAATGTTATGCTAAATGAAATTGATTGAACCCATAAATAAACTCCAAAGGAAAAAAATGACAAATTCGAATTTTGTAAAATGAGGACCTAAGGGTCAATTGAGAAAATGTTTATGTGTTTAAGTACAAATAGAAGTGATATATGTGCTATAAGGTAAATTGAGGCAACTTAAATCCAAAAAATGGGTTTTTGATGCATCAAACATGGCCTTAAGATAAATAAGGGATATTATACCACATTTATCCAGAAGGCCCATTCGAGCCAAAAAACGCTGAGACAAGAGAGGGAGAGAAGAGCTGTAGTTTGGAAATAGTTGAGATCGTGTGACCTCTCCAGGTTCAGGCAAGACTTTACAAGATTGTCAAGAAGGCTGGTACTTCAAAGGACAAGAGATTTCAGTATAGTATGACACAAAAACCCTATAATTTCTTTAATGATATTCAAGTTAGAAAACCCTAATCCATCCATGGGTTTTGCTCATTGTTGGTTTAGGATGTTATTGGGAGTGACTTCCATGATTTGTTTTGACTTTTTGAGGATTTTGGAGAAAAATCGCGCAAAATGGAAAAAACCGTAGTAACTGGCACATGGACTTACGTCAAAACGTAGGGAACCCATGTCGCAAGGCAGGGCTACGCCCGCCGCGGTTCTACGCCGCAGCGAGGCCAAGGTGCCCAAAAGGGCACCCCTCGAGTACGCTATGACGTAGCCTTGCTAGCCACAGTGGAGTGCTACACCACAACAGAGTAAAGGCGTAAACACTGCTCACAACGACAATTTTTTTTTGATTTGTTCAAAGTCTCAGATTCGTATTAATCGATTGTTTAGGAACCTAATAAATGACTAATGGGGGTTCAAATAAGAATGAAATTATGAAAACGTATCGCACTGCAATGGTGCTTAAGCTCGAACGTTTAGTACAATTTAATCTTTCAATCCACTAAGTGAGAATTTGTATTTGACTAGGTACGAGTGAAGACGACAACCTGACCTAGGATTGGCATCGAAAGAGACAAGGGATCGATAAATTGGTTTGTTCTTTGTTCTTTGTTTTATGTTCTCTGTGACTCAATTTACTTCTGCTCCTATTTAGAAATATATATATATATATATATATATTGATTTGAATTATTAGTATTCGAAACGTTTGTCAAATATCTGCATGTGCTCGTATATTTGAACTATATGTGAAATTATTGCATGTAAATAAATTGATTTGAAATGCATTATTGAATGATCAACATAACAGGATTCACCAACTAAATTCGTCATGAAGGCAACCGTATTTGTTAAATGTGAAATCACATTACTACTGAATGACAATGTGACACGATTCACCAACTCGACCGCTGTGAATGTTGACTTCTATAGTCATATGTAGATTGTAATATTGAATGTGAAATTACATTGCTACCGGTCGACAAATGTGATATGATTCAATTAACTCAATCATTATGAATGTTGACTCTATAATCATATGTGAACAGAAACCGAAAAAGCCGGTAAAAATGATTTGAAAAGTGTAATTGTATAAGCATCTTTTACATTACACATAGTCATTATATAAAGGCATTATTTTGATAAATGCATGATTCAGAGCTGGAAGAACTCAAAATGGAATAAAGAATCAGATAGAACCACTAAGCATAAAAATGCTTAGCGTATTATTTTTATCAATGCGTAGGTATCGAGTGATAGATAGTGATTGAAAGCGAACCCAAGGTCGAGGAGCTCAGATTCATTCAGAAAGTTCACGGAGTATGCTCCATCACATGCATCCTCACCATTTTTTAGCATGACATTGTTTTGTAAACAAAATGAGTTCAATCAAATTATTCTCAGACCTATCTAAATACGATTTTGGATATTATAGTCAGAATTGCATAAAAATGCCATTTTTTGTTAAATGCATATTTTGTAAGGGAATTGCATTGAATTTGTAAATGTTTATGGGTTTGCCCCAACTTGAAATCACTTCCACAAATATTTGAGAACAAAAACGCTTAGATTAATGAAATGTATTTGATGAAGGGTTTGATTAATGGCTTTGGCCAAGGCCCCGACTCTGCTTAGATCCGCTAATCGGATCGGGCCGAAGCCAAAGGTCGCTTATAGTTCCTGTACAAATAGTTGATAACACTGCCGTGTGGCCAGTTGATTGCTTAAAAGGTCAACCTACCTAACGTTAGTCAAATAGCTAACCATTTGGTGGTAAGTCGAAAGGATAGCTTTCATTGTGTGCAACCAGGCTCACCTCATTATGGCATTGTAAGGCCCCAAGTCTTCGACGATTGAGAACATAACTTGTTGAGTAATTTGTAATGACCCGTACCAAATAATACAAGTTTTTTTTTTTACACGTTGACCAAGTTTGACTAAGTTTGACCAAGTTTGACCAACACTTAGTATGTGGACCCAAGTTGACTTTTTCGCGACGAATAATTTGAGTTTACTAAGGCACTATTTCAGAGTTCCCTGGCCGATACGAGTTCATAAACGGGTCGAACGTAAAAATCCGACTCACTGATAAGAAGTTATGGCCTGACATCAAACAAAGAAGATTTTATCGTTGTCCAAGTCTAAGCGCTAGTTTTTACTCGAAAATCCAATTTAGCCCTATATATAAACCTAGCTTATACAAATGAACCCTATCCCCAAAACATCATTTGAGCTCCAAACCCTAGAAAAAACTCCCCAAGATCGTGAACACCGAACTGGGTCAAGCACTCCATTTGCGAGCCGTTGTTTGGGCCATGGAGGTGCCACCGCCACCCCTCAAGCATGCGCCGACCATGGAGGAGCGCCACCTCCGGACGATCCCGCCGGCCAAGTTTCACGGCCAACCGCCGCCGGACGTGCTCGGATCGGGTCGACGAACGCGCAGAAATGACCCGCCACTCTGGTCACCGCTTACATTTTTTCAGCCACTCAGCCGACCCATACCTCCCTCCCCCCATTTTTTGACCCTCTGAACTCATTCCCTGCGGGCTTGCTTTCTTTCGCATTCCTCACCGCTTGAAAGATACGACGAAAACAAAGTGCCGGGTCGACGTTGATCGAGTTTTTCGGCCACCACAAAGAACCTTTCGACCAAGGTAAGAGTACCGATGTGTTCCCGGGTCTCGGGCTTTCCATTGATATGTGGGTTTATGAATTTTGGACGCCATTTGGTTAGTTTTCCATTGGTCATTTAGGTAATTATCGAAAAGGTTGGACTGAGATTGGCAACAACCAATTGGTCAAGTTAGGCAAAATTGAAGACTTGATTAGTGAAATTGGATGTTTTTATGAAGTATCGACTCGCTCAATTTCGAGAAATTAGCTCCCGTGAAAAGCCCACTCGGGTACCGCCCATAGGGCACCATATAATCGACCTCGCTTCTGAGTTCAATTCTAGATAGTTTCCAGTTGTGGCACTATTATACACATTTGGGACGTCTCAATGTCTTTGGTTTAGTTATCGAGCCTAAGTGTTATTTTATTATATTACGTGCACTCACGTTGAGCTCCAGACGAGCCTCGCAGGGAGCAGGACTCGAGTACCTGGTGAGGTCCGTGAGTGGTTTACATGTTTTAACTGCTGGGTGACATATGATATATACTGTGGTTACTATTATATATATAACTTATTTGGTCGAACGATTGATTATGCGTAAATATAATTATCTGCTTTATATAAAAACAAGCACATTTCATGTGGATTTGGTCAACATTTAAATATTTAAATTTTAATGTAGCCTACTGATAAATTGGTAGATGAACATTGGTACATGGGTTGAGGTTTTAAACCATTTTGAAAAGTTATTGATTTAAGAAATGGATTTTTGAGACTTTGTGAAATGATTATAAATGCGGTATTATTGGAAAGGTTACAATGATTATAATTGGGTTTACCTGAAGGTTTATTAGTTGCCACGTGATGTCAGGTCTACCCGAAAGTTTATTAGTTGCCACGTGATGCCTGCTCCAATCTTCAAGGTTATTAGTTGCCACGTTGATGCCTGGGTTTACCCGGTTTATTAGTTGCCACGTGATGTCGCTCCAATTCGGCGGGTTTATTAGTTGCCACGTGATGCCCGGTTCTCACTAAGGTTATTAGTTGCCACGTTGATGTCGCGTTCACCCGAATGTTTATCAAGTTGCCATGAATGTGGGGTTGGGTTTACCGACGGATTTACTATGGATATATGGCATGGTACATTATTGGTTCTGAGTAAAGTATAACCATCTCAATATTTATGGTTATTGTATTTTCATGATTATTTTTACGACATGATGGCTATATATATACTTTATGCTCAATTTTTATGTTGTGAACAAATTCAGGCTATAATTTTCTTAATAATCATGTCGGTTAAATTTTTGAGCATGAATTTCATATTGTTGACTTTAGAAGTCGGGTTGGTAAATGTTTCTAAACGGGAACTTTACAAAAGAGATGACGTGAGGTCTTGAGAGAGAGAGAAGAAATGTCTCGAAAATAAAACATTATTTTCCTTATAAATTATACCACTCACCGAGATTTATTATCTCACGCTTATTGTTTCTAAACTGCTCCTAGGTCCAGTAAACAGAGGGCTTCCACTCGCGCAGATTCAACACCGCTCTTATGCGACAAATGCTAAAGATTCCCATCCCCCATCTATCTGTATTTGTTTTATTGGACCTATTTATCTTCATTTTGTAACCCTAAATTCGCAAATACTCTTAGAATGCTCTTTATCTTAGTATCAACTCATACGAGTCCTTATTATGGATGTTTGTGGTTATGACCTACATTAAGATAGTCGGTTGTGGATTTGCCGTGGATTCTTCTATAAATTTGAGGTATTATATTAATACGGTGTTACTTCTTTCATAAAAAGTTGGTCCCATCGACACTCCCGGATTGTACAAAGGAACTCCACTAGCGTAATTCACCCTTGGAATCTTGAAGTGCTCTTGGTCGAGTCTTGTCAAATTTGTCTCGCTTTATGGGGAGCGACATTCTTATTCTTACGATAGTTGTACCATTAAAACCGTAGAGGATCTCATTTTGGCCGAAGTTCAAGATACCTAAGGAAAACTTCATCTGCTTGGAGACTATTTTATCCATTTTTAGAAAAATTCAATTTTTCTCGGGTTTTACATTATGTATGATTAATTCATGAGCAAATTTGAAAGGACCACGGGTCCCCAAACCCATTTGTAAGGGCAGTGTTATGAGTGCTTTATGATCCATATGAGCCCCTTCAAGTTTGCTTTGTGGCAAGTAGGAGAATGTTATAACTAAACCTAAATAAAGTTAAACCATAGCTAATTAAGCCTGACTATCGAACTTATATGGGCACTATAAGCCCAAATACGGATTCAATGGCCCACTAAACCATATTATAAATATAACGTTATATTTAGATTTAGGGTGACAGACTTATTCAAGAAGGAAAAATAATTTATCTATGTCCTAAATCTAAAGCAAAAAGGCGTTGGATTGTTCTTGGAGCCCATACTCCGTGGTTAAGACCTGAAAATTGGTTATTGCCTGAAAAATTCACAGATCAGTTCAATTCCGTTTAATATGTATTTTACCAAGTCAATATAATATATTTTGATTTCATTGTTCATGGTTTTTATGAAATCATAGGTTTCTGGATGGATGTCCCGTGACTCCAACTATAATAAATCCATGTTAATAGCTAAAAATTATACAAGATGAAACAATATTCAGGTTAATATTATAATAAATCTACATAAAGCCAACAAATTTGATAATATAATGACTAGAATATCAACTACTTCAGTTATTCAACATACTAACGACCATAATTTGATATATTCGACTGATCGAATCCGTTTTGCTTGTCCGAATCACTCCTACACCAATAAAGTGTTGCAATAAGACGACGAACAACATCGCATTATAATAAACTAACAACAAACCATATATCGTAACAAGCATCTGTTGCCAACACAAAAAATAAGACGTTATTTCGTGCCAATAATTATCAAAAAATCACCTCAAAAATGGGCTATAAGATAACAATACTTATAGTAAGCATAAGGACGACTAGGTCAGTCTTATTGTTTATTAAGCCAAAAACATTATTCTTATATTTAAATAAATATCACGTAAAAGTATACATAGAGGCAACATGAAAATTCGAACAATCAAAATTCATTAAAATAATTGATACAAAAAGCAATATCATGGTTTCAAGTTTGTTAAAGAGCAAAACATTTGCTTCTAAAATCGGGAGGGTGAGTTCATATACTTAAATCAATTGGTAGAACATTCAAAATTTAGAAATATAGGACATTTGAGTCTAATTTAGGACAATTTACTATGTTATAACAAAATGTTTAATTATAAAAAAAAACATAATTTATCTATACATATATGCTTGTAATTTGTTTTAAATGTTTTTAAATATTGTATTTTTAATCGTTGACATATATGTGTGATTTTTTTTATTAAAAAAATGAAAACATTGTGTTTTATGTTTTTATAAAAATAAAAATGTTATTGATAAAAATAAAAATGTTTTTGATATTTAAGTATATTTTCTTAATTTTTCATCCATCATATTATTTTACCTATTTTAAATATAAATTAATTTTTTTTTATAATTAAACACTTTGTTATAATATAGTAAATTATCGTTAGTGAGACTATTGAACTCTTCATCTATATCCTGTTTTTTAAAACTTTGAATAATTTACCATGTGAATAAAAATTAACTAATTTTAAGATATAAAATTTACAAATAAATTGAATTATACTTAATTATTTATATTTTTACCATATATAAGAGTTATAAAATCATTTTATTCTTTGTCTATATATTTATTGAACACTTGCTATCGAACTCATTACTTCAAACATAAGTTTTGAAGATTTGAAATACTTAATTTTGGAATCAAATGTAAAGGACAATCGGTGAGAAGGCACATGCCCTCCCTTAAAATATAAAAAATTATATAGTAAGATATTTAGAAAGTTAAAAATTTGTAAAAGTATTATATAAATTACTATAAAAACAAGGACTACAAATTAAAAACAAAACAAAATATCTTCTATTTAATATTATTTAAACTGTTACAAAATATGATATTCCAACAAATAAATTATTTTATGTGTATTTATAAAAGATTTTGCTAAAAGGAATAGAATAAAAACTGAGGTAGTTCACTGGTATATATCATAGGTTTACCTAATGTTCACCGTCTCTCAATGCTATGGTAAAATTAATCAATGTCCATGCAAATTGCTCCTAACGTCCATAATTATGAAATTGAATATAAATAATTAATCTAGATATTTGGCCAGAAAGAGAATAATAAAAAAAGAATTTTAATATTTTAATAAAAGTATCATAAACTTTTTTCCCATTAGTGTTTATTCATAATTAGTTATTAATAATTGATTAGGAGTTTATCCCAAGAGCTTATAAAACTCATACGGTGAATAAATTATAAACTTTTCCAAATCAATCCAACCAAACACCCTATAAATTTTCAAACTGATCGTGAGAAATATGTCCTAAATACTGCCTTTATGCGTGTGCTGAGGTATTTCCATTCATATTCTTTCAAAGCACTTTAAATCTTAATGATACTACCTTTTATGCAACACGAGACATTTCTACAATATTTTAACCAAAATTATTTCAATACACACTTTAAATTATATATATATATATATATATATATATATATATATATGTTGTTATATTGTAATAAATTGCTCTCATTGAGATTCAAATCTAAGACCTTCATTTTTTTAATATTTTAAACATTAAACGCTCTACTAATTGAATTAGACATTAACTAAATTAATTATATATAAAAACTAGTTTTTCAACTATCTTTATACACAGCAGCTGAATATGGATTATTTTATATTTAGTTTTATTACATTTTGTAATCTCATGCATATAGTTAGTATCAATTTTCCGAAATAATGATTATCTGAGCATCACCTGTCTCAGACATATCAGAAACAAATGCTAAAACTATGAGACACAGCCCATCATCTCTTCAATGCCTAAGCAATTTAAAATCATGAGAGAGAAAGAACCGGTCTTATCTTAGTAAAGAGTGTTCACTCTTTCATGGCAGTCACCCTCCTATTTTATGAGGAGGCGTTGTCCGCCATGGAAGTAGACAATTTCTTCCCAAAGAGAGAAGGAGGTGCTTGTTTAGCAGTTATGACATGTTATCTGAATTTGATAGCCAAATTGCCTTTATAAAGCCAAACCGCTTCACATTCGGGCTTCCACACGCTATTTCTGACTACATCGTATGGCGCTGTATGACTCATCGGTTCAAGTTGAAAGAGGTCAGCCGATCGCCCCAAATGGTAGCCGACTAGAAAGATTGTTTCCGCAATGCATCTCCAATTACTGGTAGCGCAATATTGACTCGACTTGTAATGAAGATGATTGAACTAGATCAACCCCTTCAGGATTCAATTTTGGACCCTTAAACTGACTAGGCCTATTGATTGGAGGGTCTGGATTAAAGCTCATGATACCCACAACTAGTTAGAGCATCTCCAACCACACTTAACAAAATAGCTACTCAAAATATATTTAAATATTAAATTCACTACTTTAGATAGTAACTTTTTAAAATACACTCAAATCCACACTCTACTCAATTGACATGATGCTGCCAACCGAATCAAGTGATACGCATAGACGTCACACCAGGACGAGGGTCGGGTGCAGGCTTGACTGCTTCACGAAGTATGACCGATCAGCAAATACCGACCGCAAAACCTTGGTCAGTACCCTCCGCAAAACAAGGAAGAAGGATCGCGAGGGCTACCATGGTCACGACAGTCTGGCCGCTCGAGGGAAGGAGACCGCCAGACCGCTAGCATTGACGATGTTTTTGGCGCATCTTTCACCGGAAGGGTGACCTTGTATTTATAGGATGTTCCCAATCGATGGTACTGGGATTCATTCCTATCGGGATGGTCATTTCACATAACCGTATCGATTCGGGTATAGATATAGAGTGAGTAGTTTATTTGGGATAATCTTCTCCTTCCTTATCGGACTGATTCGATGCCGATATAATACTGTCTTTCTTCCTTATTGGTGAGATTTGTCGACTTATTAATAATATATTAGGGACTATTCTACTCGTGACCATGAGACCCATATGGCTACCTTGGGCCAAGCGGATTGGACTTCTTCCTGGGCCGCCCGTGCTAGCTGGAATAAGCCGCGCAAAGGCCTAATGCCGCCCTCATCACAAACCTCCCTCGGGATTCAATTAGTGGGCCTTCTAAGTCACCGGGCCTTTCGGTCGAAGGCCACAGTATCTATTTTCAAACCCTATCACACCCCTCACCTGTGTAATGCGTACGCCGTATAGGCCAAAATAAGCCGCATCGGGTTCAATTTCCACTTGTTCATTCAGGTCGGGATTAGTTAGGTCAGTCGCCACATTTGTCTTTGGTGATAATGACACTTTCGCCATTTTATTTCCATTCTTTCGCTTTGTTTCTTTATGAATATCCTTCGCCTCAGGAAGCAATGTTTCGACCTTATTCGCTTCAACGAAGTTCGATTTCTTCTAGTCTTCTCGCCTTAGCCTTCATATGTCTCATTCGTTGTCTTTCGGTCCATCATATCGTTTTTGATTTACGAAGACAAGACGAAGGTTTTGGTCATGAATTTTGAGCCATTATCCACCCTTACTACGGGGTCCGGCCGCTCTCCTCGCAGACGACAGGATTCTGGATATTGATGGCTCTAGACGAACCGAGGAGGGTTCCAACCGCTTGGTCGTTCAGGTGCCCCCGAGGTGCCTCCTTCCTCGACAAGGGCAAGGAAAGTGAACTACTAAAATACCCCGGTCTGAACATTCAGATCCGCCGTCAACATGCTTTAACTATGAGATCTGAAGAAGGTCTACCTTCCATACGCCATCTCGCAGACGTTATCACCCTTCTGGCGTCAGTATCCCCTCGACGCTCACCCCACGTGGTCTCCGTGCTCAGGATGCAGGTGCCCGGCTGCCTCGATAACGGCCCGCTTCCCTCCGCACCCTTCATAAAAGGTTCTCATAAAGATCTCAATGCGTCCCGTCAAGTCACACCCAACGGTCAGCATTTTGTTACCAGCTAGTTTTCTTTAGGACAGTGACTTTGTCCAAAGATAGCCCCGTCACCTTTAGTCTGAAGGAGACATCCAGGCTTTACTTTTCAGCGCCCGATGTTCTCCTGCGATCTCCGATCTTCCCCTCCCACAGTCAGGAAGGGACGCCATTTTGCCGTCAGCGGGTCGAATCGAGTAATCAGACCCTCGGCGCGATGACACCGCGCTCGCGCGGGTCGACCACCGACTTAGAGTTTAATCTTTCGCTTTTGGTCATAACCCTGTGTCCGCTATCGGGCACTCACCGCACCGCCTGCCGCGCCAGGTGGCTCGCACTGATCCACACAGATAACGCCAGAAGGCCGGCGTTTGGCTGAGCGTCCTCTCACCCATGCGCCGAACCGATCAAGTCGCGATGGTTCCTAGTCCTTCAAGTTCGAGAATCCACTTTATATTCCACGCCCGATCTTCACCTCATTCTACCACAGAAAGTTCCCCACGGGCCCTCTCACGTCAAACCCACTCAGGAAATCATATTCAATTGATGGTGTCTCGGTTCCGAGAGGAAGGTTTAAAAATCTCTGACCGCTGGAGAAAAGACCGCCATTAATAAAGTTCCAGTAGTCGGGGCATCTTCATCCCTCCGTCCACCGTTCGTAAACCTGAGCAGAGCAATAGCCTCTGCCCGCATCTTGCGCTTTGAGTTCGCCACCCCATTCTCGGTCCGCCGATAAAGGTCCCCGCGGGGGTCTGAGCAACCGATGGTCATACCATCATCACCGAACCCGAAACGCCAGCAGAAAAGGCGCAGGCTAATGCAGCCGGAACTACAACTGGTGGTGTGATTTAGACTCGCGATCACAACGCCGAACTTATGCAGGAGCCATTGGCCCATTCTCGCGCGACTCGACCTTATGAAGTCGTCAGATATGCCCGCGATGAGGCTCAATTCAATTTCTTCAGTAAATATCTGCAAGCTCTCGCACCTCATATTTGATTCCATTCAGCCGGGCTCGATCCGCATCGGCTGCCGACTTGGCGCCCGGGTGCAATAGGTGGCTACTGTCACATTTACGTAGCCATTAATCCAAACGCAATAGAGCAGTGCTGAGAGAGAGGTGGGAGAGTCTTATCTCACAGGCGGCTGAGCTGTGAGGCATATGATTGAGAGTGTATCAGAATCTGATACATTTATTTACGTATTTTCGCTGAGAAGGGTGTGGAGATGAATTGACAAAATTTGAGGCTATAGTGGCGAGCGGAGGTTCATGACTTGAGGTCAAATGATTTTCTTGATGAGGCGAGGACGGATCGGCCTCACTGGCAGGAACTTTCCCAGCAACAGGCTTGTCCCCAAACATCCCAGAGGCGGCTCACGGATCCTGAAGAACCCACTCAGATCAAAGACGATCCACGAGGTGGATCACTGTCGAAATCGAAGAGTGACCTATCGGAGCAGAGTCATCCGCCACCTAAAACAGATCGCTCTGATCGATGAGGTCACCTGGGACGCACAGGGGATCTGCCTACACCTTGACTTTTGGTATCTACTGGATCTAAAGACAAACTGAGGCCGAGATGTCGACATGATTCTTGGGTGGTTTGCGCTCACTGGTGGTGAGTTATGAATGCCTATCCCTACAGATTTCAACATCGACCTTCCAGGCGACGAGGGGAGGAGGAAGGGTCCTTCTGTGATTATCTTCGGAGGGCTTGGCACTCCGTGGGATTACTCCCTCTTCACCGTCACACTTCCTCCTTCTTTTTCCTGATCTCCTGTGCTCGTCTTGGCCTGCCTCACGTCGACTTTTACACTTTTTTTTTTTTTTTTTTTTTGTGTTGTGCGGGACCCCACGGGGACATATGTAATCTTTTCTTGATGAACATTCATTATTTCATCTTTACTTCTTTCGCCTCACATTTTGGCCTCACCCAGCGTTGTTATGCTTGATTTGACTTTACTTCTTGTTTGCATGGTCTGGATTAAGCGCCTGAGTTGTGATGTTGAGCTCCTTAAATTGGTCGTGAGGAGCTCCACAGGCTTTCAAGCCTTATAGGTTGAATAACTGGCGAGGCTGAATCCTTAATTTGCATGGCTGTCTTGAGTGGATGGGCTTCATTCGAGTGAAATTTCTTGCCAGGCTCAGTCAATTTGAGGATTGCTTGAGTGGTCGACTCCTTGGGGTACGCATGGCTTTGTCTTCGTAATGGATGAACTGGGTCAAGAGTGAGCTCACGGGCTCGTCGGTGAGTTGTCTGAAATTTGAGGCGGCTCCTTGGGCTGCGGCACATGTGTAGAATGGTTGAGCTCGTCAGTGAGCTATTAGACTCTGTCGGATGACTTGCTTGGTCGAGCCCGACTCCTTGAAATTGCGTGGCTTTGTCTTCGAGTGGATGAACTACGTCAAAGTGAATTTGTTGGAGCTCCGTCGGTGGGTTAATACAGTGAATTAGGCTCCTTAAGTGCTGGCTGGAGAGATGGTTGAGCTCGTCAACGTGAGCTATTGGGCTCTGTCGGATGACTTGCTTAGTGAAGGCCCGAAGCTCCTTGGGTGCGTGGCTGTCTTTGAGTGGATGAACTCGTCAAAGTGGGCTACTGGGCTCCGTCAGATGACTTGCTGATTAAAGCTAGGAGGGGCTCGTCATGCGAATAGTTGGGCGAGCTCGTCCGCGTGAGCTTCTTTGGGGAGCTCGTACATGTGAATTCTTTGGGAAGAGCTCGTGCACATGGCTCGTTAACGTGGCTCTTTGGCGAGCTCATCTATGTGAATTGCTGGGAAGAGCTCGTCTATGTGAACTCGTCAGCGTGAACTGTTGGGCAGAGCTCGTCTATGTGAATTGTTGGGAAGAGCTTGTCTATGTGAACTCGTCAGCGTGAACTACTTGGCCCGAGGCTCGTCTCTACGTGAATTCTTTAGGAAGAGCTCGTGCATGCGGTGGGAAGAGCTCGTCTATGTGAACTCGTCCAGTGTGAGGTTGCTAGGCTCGGGCGTGGCCCAGTGTAGGCGTGTGGCTGGCCCGATTTGACTCCTCGGGTAGCGTGACACGATGCTGGGGAGTAGACGAGGAACTCGTCAAAGTGGTACTTTGGGCTCCGGTATTTGTGGCCAGTGGCGATGGCTGGTACGGTCGACTCCTCGAATGGCGTGACACACGTGCGGAGTAGGCGAACTCGTCAAAGTGGTACGCGCGCTGGGCTCGGGCGTGGCAGTGGGCGATGTAACTGAGCTGGTGCGACTCCGGGTAGGCGTGACACGGGTGCGGAGTGAGCGAACTCGTCGAGGATTAGGCTGTTTGGGCTCAGGGTCTTTGTGGCCGATTAGCGATGTAACTTTGAGCGATCGACTTCTCGAATGGCGTGACTGTCTGAGTAGGCGAACTTCGTCGAAGGAAGGCTCTTTGGAGCTCCGGTACGTGGCGGAGTGAGTGATAACTGGTAGTGCAGTGACGCCCGAGCCGGGGGTAGTTGACTACCCTTGACCAGCGGAATCTGAGTGGGGTGTCGGGTTACCCGGCCGCCCACCAGAAACGCTCGCCAGGAAAATCGGGTAGAGTCTCCTTTGTACAAGGAGCTCTACCCAAATCATGCTGCATGAAGAGCTGTCCCAATAGTCGATATAATCACAATGATACAAATATGGATAAAGCGACCTCTTGTAGGCCCCGGACTTCTGGCCATCGAGAAAAACATACCAACTATATCCGATAGTTACAGAGTTCAAATGTTTCTCTTGGCAACACATATATTAAACTTAATGAGTTCTAATACATGTATACATCATCAAAGCGCGGCTTAGAAGCTTTTCTTTACAATCCCCTCGATCCTGCAGGGCCAGCGGGTCCCTCGCGCTCCACATGCGCAGCCAAAATAATGTCGCCGACGAGTGAGATATCTTTCGATGGTGGAATGCGCCCCAAGTGGGCTACTCTCCCACCCCTAAGTGCGGTGCAATGTTCCAAAATAAATACACATTCAAGCAAATGCATGATCCTGCTGAATATGCGTGACTGACTCGGATCGAGTCCTCACTTGAAGCTCCCTCGCACTTTAAGCCTGCATTGTAGAGGAATTCTTATATTCATTTGTTTGTTAGTGAGACTGACCCTCCAGTGTGTAGATATCGATTGGTAAGTCTCCCGACGATTATTTGATGTGTTAAGGACTACCCTCCGATGTATCGATTAGGCCGTCTCGACGATTGGTATTTTAGTTTTTTAGACAACCCTCGGATAATTCACATTTTGGAAATGACCCTCAGAACCATTTTCTGCAGACTCATCTCATTACACTCACTCATGGTCTAGGGTGTTCGATTGCATATGGAATGCATAATACCGAGTTCAATCTGATCCCAATTCACATGTAAATATATAAGCATTGCATATATTTACAAAGCGATCAATTCGCGCAATCATGTCATGTAAATTCTCATTTCATACATCAAAACTAGCTTACTTCTTGGGCTAATAATCATACGAGCAATTCAATTTAAATCACTCGACCCGAATACGTATTCTCCACAAAAAAATTATTTTGTGATCAGCACATTTCGAGAACGATAAAACCCTCGATTCTTGTTCCTTTCAAAGCTATGGTTCGGTTCACTTGGTGAATCCGGGTTTCATGACCATTTCCGGCCTCAAACAAACCAATACATGATTTATTGAACACTTCATCACACTTTTAACCCAAGCGATTAAGTAACAACGTCTGCAGGCGTTAGGTCAATGCGAATCCGAGCATTTTGATTCCACGAGGTTTGGAGCCGGGTCGAAGCGGCCGTTCGAGGCCTCGGTGACGAGAACATTAGCATGGTAGCAAGCGAAGAGATAAAACCCAGTAGGGAGAAACCCCTACCTCTCGGAGTTGAGGAAACTCCTAAATCACAGTACCCACCACGAGAGCCTCTCCCGCGTAGAGCGGTTTTTAAGCTTAACATTAGAAGGCGTGAGGGTTGGATCGTTCGGGGAATCTAGAGAGAAGGAAGACACTCTCTACAGAAAATGAGAGATCAAAATATCCTGTCTCCCTTCCTTTTTTTATTACTCTCGCGTTTCTTTTCCTTTTTGAGGTAGGAGTATTACTTATTCGCTTTTGTCCTTTAGTAGAGCTTGAAACACAAATGATTATGTCCTTCATTTCCTAGTTTTGACATTCGGCACTATTTCGACCGTCCATTTTTATCATTTCTCTACTCATACCACTTATGGCACATGAGTATTTGTTATATGTTACTTTCGTCACATCGAAAATTACTACGGCACCTAAACCCACGATGCCTAGTAAAGCGTGCCAGCCTCGTGTCTCGGAATTCTCACAGTACACGTGCTAGCTAGATTTTGCGAGACGATTCCAACGGTGCAATCCGTTTCATCATCAGAGATTTAGAGAATAGATTTTGGATTTTTAACCGAAATTATAATTTTATAATCGAAATTACGATTTTGCCATTTTTCCATAAATTGGAATTTCTCGGGTCTTACACATGGTCGACTCTGGTATTAAGCGTGACACAATGCGGAGTAGGCAGACTCGTCGAAAGTGGTCTTTGGAGCTCGGCGTAGTAGAATGGCGATGTAACTGAGGCGTCGACTCTTGGTGGCTGTCCGGATAGATGAACCGTCAGTGTTTGCCCAGAGCTCGGTAGTGGCCAAGTGGCTATGTAGCTAATTTAGAGATACGACTCCTCGGGTAGCGTGACACATCCAGGAGCAAGGCTTGAACTCGTCGGAGTGAAATTTCTTCAGACTCAGGGATTTGTAAGCCCAGAGTGGCGATATGGCACGAGGCGTCGACTCTCGGGTAGCGTGATCTGTCGGGAGTAGGCGGCCCAGTGGGTGGTCTTTGGAGCTGGCGTGGCGTTGACTTCTGATTTTCTTGGAAGGTGCGGCGTCTTTAATGCAGGTTCGCGGAATTTGGAACGTTAGCGCGACTTTTTGGGTGCTGGCTTTCTTATAAATGGCGGCCGTTCTTTGTGGGTTTATACTTTGAATATTACGCTTCTTAATTAAATGGCGAAGAATTTGGGGCGAGATGACATCGATGCAGTCGTCTTGGTACAGGGATCCTCACAGAGATTACGAGGATTTAGTTCTGGCTGGACATACGCTGCGTGGGAGTTGTGTTTTCCTAGTCTCCTTTATGGGTCATGTTATTCCCAGCTCGGTGCTACAGGGAATGCGCTGAGGAGGCGGTGCCTTTCTTTACGTCGCCTTCTCCATTTGCATTATTCTTTCTTTTTCCTTTTTCCTTTTTCCTTTCTCCTTCTCATGCTTTTTCATCTTTTCAACTTCCACATCTCCATTCTCCCTTTTTGTTTCTTCTTCATAAACTCCCTTCCATCCTTTTTTTTCTTAACTTTATCTCTTCTTCCACATACACATTTCTCCCTCTTTCGCACAAACTCTTTCCATCCTTTGCTTCTTCTCCTCTTTTCCACCTTTCTAGCCTTTTTATTTCCATCTCGTTTTCTTTTCCTCTTTTCTTTCTGAAGTTTTTTTCGAATTGCTTGTCTTGAGTGCTTCAGATGTCGATGAAACCATTGATTGGCAGATATGTCTGATTGGAATAAGAGATTTTCGCTTTATGTCTATGAGTTTTTCTCATTTTATTGCATGTAGTTTTTAGAGCATTATAATATGCGAGTTGTTTTGCGACGTCTTAATAAAATGACCGGTGAGCAGTTGAATCATTAGTGAAAATTGATAAATCTCATTTAAGATTACAAACCAAAGATCTCTTGATAAAAATGTTTAAGGTGTTCAGCGTTCAGGCATCTTTGTAAGATTTTCCCTCCTGTTTGGAGCTCGTAATTGCACTGAGTCGGCGACTCAATGTGATGTAAAGGGCCTTCCCGGTTGGGGCCCAATTTCCCATGTCTTTGAATTCTTCCCTTCTTGGCGATAACTTTTAAGACCGGATCACCGTGTAGCTCAGGGGTTTGACTTTGGTTGTAGTGATCGTCTTCCTTTGGTAGTCTTAATGCGCCTTAGTACTTGCTCGCGTTTTTCGTCTAAGAGATCCAAATTTAGACGGAGAGCTTTGTCATTGTGCTCCACTGCTGCCAACTCGATCCTTGGGGACTTTAATCCGATCTCGACAGGGGCTACCACTTTAGTGCCAAAGACTAGGGCGAATGGGGTTTCTCGGGTTGCTGACTTATGTGTCGTCCTGTAGGCCCATAGCACTTTGGGGAGGTATTCTACCCACTTTCCTTTAAGATCTTCCAATTTGGTCTTTAATGCGGCCTTAAGGGTTCTGATGGTGACTTCGGCCTGTCCATTAGATTGATCATGTGCTGGGGACGAGTAATAATTCTTAATTCCGAGCTCAGCATAGAAATCTCTAAATTTGGCATTGTCAAATTGCTTTCCGTTGTCTGACACCAGGGCTCTTGGGATCTGGGGTTCACGCATATGATGGCTCATGCGCCACAAAGTGCGTATCTTACGTTCGGTGATTGTAGCGAAGGCTGCGCCTCGCCCGTTGGTGAAGTAATCTCTTTGCGTGATGATGAACTTACATTGGCGCTTCGAGGGTAGAGGTCCCGGTATGCGGGCCCCATTGTTGGAAGGGCCAGGGGCTTGTGATTGATGTCAAGGGCTCTGATGGGAGGCGTGAGATCTTGGCGTGCTCTTGGCAAATCTTGCATTTTTTGACTAGGTCGGTTGCGTCTTTGAGTATTGTAGGCTAGTAGTATCCTTGTCTCAAGACCTTTCCTGCCAGTGCTCGAGCTCCGATATGATTTCCGCATATACCTTCATGTACCTCCCTTAGCACATATTCGATGTTTTTCCGCGATGCATTTGGGATAGAGTGAAGAGATCACCGTATAGGCTTCCCTTATGATTAGTGAACTTTGGCGGACCTCGTCCTTGTTTTCATTGCTTTTTCGGTCGTCGGGTGGAGCGTCCGGGTGCGATGCATGTAATCCCAGATGGGGTCCATCCAACTCGGCTCGGACTCGACCTGGGCGACCTCCACGTCACAGAGATCAATGGGGGCTGCGCGTGATACGGCGGTGTTGATCCTGTGAGGTCTTCTTGTGAGGGGTTGTTGCTAACTTTGCGAGGCGTCGGCTCGGGAGTTTTACGCTCACGGGGACATGTCGACTGAACCGACCACGAATTTTTAATAAATCTCGCACCTTTTGGAGATACAGGATCATCCTCCCGCTTTTGGCTTCGTAGGTATCTTCTATCTGTCTTACTACCCGGTTGGGAATCCGCGTAGACTTCTGGTTAATTGACTTCCGATGAATGGGGCGAGAGTTGGGGCTGCTATGACGGCCTCATACTCGACCTCGTTGTTGGAGGCTTGAAAATTCGAATCTGAGTGCGTACTCAACATCTATTCCTTACGGAGAGATTCGAGGTCGGACACACTCCACTCCACTTGTGCATTGAGGCTCCATCTACGAGGCTTCGGATAGAGTCGTTCATTATTTGGCGTTCTCGGCGGAGTTACAACTGCCGGTCAGATTCCATGACGAGTCGACTAAGACTGCCACTTTTATTGCGGTTTTGAAACATCGATGTCGAACTCGCAAGCTCTATAGCTGCATTTTCATCGGCCTTAGGAGGTTTAAACTGTGTAACACTTGCTTCATCGAAAGATTTTCTGTTGGAACCTACATGGTATGAGCCTGGAAGTAGGAGGTTTCCAGCTACTTGATTTACCAAGGCGAGTGGTTTCTCCATCCTAGGATGCCTCTCCTCCGCTCCTCTCAAAAGCCATTTCTTGTAAAGCGAATGCTTGCACTTTCGTTCTTTATCTACGGCGAGAATGGCGTGGTTGAGAAGTCACGTCTGGCTAGTATAGAGTAAGGAGCTCTCCTTCAATAGGACTTACTAGGATGGGAGGAGAGCTCAGATATGCTTTCAAAGCTGAAAATGCTTCCTCACACTTTGCATCCCATTGAAATGCCTTCTTCAGGACTTGGAAGAAAGGCTGGCATTTGTCGCTTGCCTGGATCTGAATCGACCCAAGGCGTGATCCTTCCCGGAATCGGTATTTGAACTTCCTTTATACTTGATGGCGAAGGCATGTCGAGCACAACCTTTATCTTGTCCAGTTTTGCTTGTTCTCGATTGACTATGAAACCCCGGGAACTACTGTTGATACTCAGAAGGCGCACTTGGGTACGGATTCGGGTTTCATGTTGTAGTTTTCTCAAGGTGCGAAGCGCTTCGGATAAGATGAGCTATGTATGGGCTGTTTGTCAGTGGATTTACCGACACTATCATCTATATATACTTCCATAGTTGTGCCTGTCTATACGGAACATGGGTTCGCTAACCTCGTCGTGGCTCCTGCGTTCGCCGCCCAACGACATTACACGATAGCAATAGGTTCCTATTTGTAATGAGCGAGGCCTTTTCTTGGTAAACGGAGTGCGTCGCGATCTCACGGTTGTAATGGGAGAAGGCATCCGTAAAACGAGAAGTTCATGTCGGCGATGGCATCCCGATGATGTCGATTCGTGGCGGAGGAAAGCGTCTTTAGGCGTGCTTTGTTGATGTCGATGAAGTCGATGTAAGTCGTACTTAGTTGGCTTTATGATGAAGTCTTACATTGGCTAACCACTCGGGATATTCGACCTCCCTGATCGCTCCTGCCTGGAGGAGTTTGTTGACTTCCTCGTTGATGGCTTTTTGTCTTTTAGGCGCGAAGCTCCTCCTCTTTTGTTTGATTGGCTTGGGGATGGGGCGGCGTTCGGTCTGGCCAGTGGTCTGTAGGATCGATTCCTCCATATGCACTTTGCTTCCACGCGACGTCTTTGTTTTGTTTTAAAAAATGGATAAGGGGGTTTTGAGGTCTTTCGATAACTTGGATCAGATATAGAGTAGATGCTCAGGGTAAGTCGCGATAATACGAGGTTCAGTTCTTGATGGCTCGGGTCGGGTGATCACCTGCGTCCACGCTGTGTCGAGCTCATCGGGTATATGTTGGCCGTAGTTTTGTTTCATGGATCTTTGGTGGCATTCATGGCCCACCCGTTGGTCTCCTCGAACCATTCCCACTCCGTTTACAGTAGGGAACTTGATCATCAAATGGTATGTGGAGGGGATGGCTTTATTACGTGAGGAGGATGCCTTGACCCAACATGTTGTAGCCGAAGGGCGTCGACGATGGATCTTCAGCGTAATTAGGTCGCGACATGGAGGGGATCTCCCAGAGGTGAGTACCGGTTGTATTGAGCTGGGTAATACCTTTTCGGAGAATCCCGCGGATGAGCGTTGACGAATCGGTCTCCTTAGTGCCCATTTTATCGAAGGGCGACGAAGATGATGTCTGGCGAACTCGGGTTGTCGATTAGGACCGTGAGCGGTGGTTTTGTTTGCCATCGCTGCGCGAACTACCGGGTGGATCGTCATGAGGTGGCACCTCGGTCTGAGTCGGAAGAATGTGATTGGCGTGTCGGAGTCGTGGTAGTTTAGACCTTTGCTTGTATTTGGGTTACCTCGCCCTTACTGATCGCTGCGTGGGTGGGTAACCGTCTTGGTAGATTCCCCTCCTCCTGCGAATCCTCTGAGGATGACTGGATTTCACGAGGGTTCAATTTGAGGTCTTTGAGTCGTCATCTCTTAGAATTGGTGATTCTTGAGACGAGGGCAGTTACGAGCTTGATTCGAGGCGATTTTCGGTGGATATGAAGCCGGAGTATCGCGTCGTATTAGAGTACTCTGTTGCTCTCTTGGAGTTGTATGCGGTCGTCCGGGTGCGGTGTCCGTGAAGATCCTATGGAACTCGCCCGATATTTGGAGTTAATCTCTTGTTGCGGTGACTTCATTTAGGTTAGCCCCGTCGGGGTGGCCGTTTGTACGCCAGCGCGGGACACGCGATCGCATTTGTCGAGGGTGAAGCGATGGGGCGAATAACGTCGTCGTCCCTTGGATTGCGGTGGACCCAGACGATCTCTGAGGCTACCACGCCTTTTTGGGGACCGTTCTCCATTCTTCTTTGGAGACGTTTCACGGTCGCCTTGCTTCTTGGGGCTTCGTCCTCGTCGTTTGTCGAATCCGTTTAACATGGGGGAGGAGCTCTGCATTTTTGGATCTGAGGATGCTCACCAGTTAATATACTTCTCTGCTTTTGCGAGCACCTCGGCCATGCTTGCTTGGGGATTCTTGGAGATGGAAAACATCAGATCTTTCGACTGCACACCTAAGCCAACAATGAATGCAGTGATCACGAACTTTTCATCGGGTATGTCTACCTTTAGGGACTCGGCATTGAATCGCTGGACATAAGACCTCGAGGCTTTCTTACCTGATCCACGCTTGATGGTGACGATGTGATAAGCGGGCTTTACGTACGTCTTGGCGTGGAAGTGAGAGGCGAATCACGATGGATAACTCCACGAATAAGGAGATTGATGACGGTGGGAGTCTATTGGACATGCGAGGCTGGGCGCTTTTCGGGGTGATAGCGAAATACACGTCGCCGCCGGATCTTGATACCCATGTGATTCGGGTTTGGTTTTTGTAAGTGTTGGGAGATGATCGGCCGAGATCCACAGGTGCCATTGAGCGCTTCCACTGTGGCGTCCCGAACTTAGGCGGAAGGGGGGAAGTGGAGTACCTCGGCTGTGTAGGGCGACTCAGTTTGTTGTACCAAAGTATGCATAGTGTCGGGGCCGTCATAACTGCTGCCCACTTTGCGGGTGAGCTCTTGTTGGAGGCTCTTGAACCTCTGTTCCCATGATTGTTCTCTGCTCCCGAGTGGGGGTGGCGCGGGTTCTTCGTTCTGACGTGCTCTCAGTGTTGGCTTTTTGTTGCTTCCCCTCTAGGGGCTAGGTGTGGTCCGTGCCCCCGGGCTCGAGTGGATTCTGCTTTAGTTTTAGCCCTTTGGGGAGCACCTATATTGTGTTGTCCTTCATGGGGAGATGTCATGACGCTACGAGGGTTTGTCAGGCCTCAGGGTCGTCGGATCTGTACAGTGAGTTGTTACAGCTCATACGTCGGACGTTGATTGGTGAGGCGGAGTGCTTCCACCTCATCCGTGTTGGCCTGCATTGTTTCTAACACGTCGGGAGGTCGGCTGTCTGCGTTGCCCGGTGGATCTTGCATCCTTGGAGGATTAGTGTTGTCGTATGTTAGTGTTGTCTGATCGATGGCGAAATCGAGTTATATTTATAAAGGCTTGTCGTTATGACGGGCATGATTGATGATGCTTTCGATTGGGCGGGGCTGGAGCGTGATATAGGGTCGGGCGGACCGGATTCTTTGGAGGGGTAGGGTGCGGGTTTTAAGTTGTTTGGGAAGTATGACATTTGCGATACCGATCACCTGGAAGCCTTGGTTGTTCTCTGCAAAAAAACGAGGAAGAAGGGGATCGTAGGGCTTCGCCCATGGCCGCTCGGATGCCTAAGTCGGTTCTTTACGAGGAAATGAGGCCCCTTAGGCCCGCAACGTTGAGGCGTATGTTTTGCGTACCTTTCACTTAGATGGGGTGACCTTGTATTTATAGTAGATGTTCTCCCGATTGGATGGTAATTAGGATTCATTCCCATTAGGATGTGATATTTCTTATTATGGTAGTATCGGATTTGGTATAGGATATAGAAATAGTAGTTTTATTTGGGATAATCTTATTCCCCTTATTGGGGATCGATTTGATCTTTGATCTAATATTGTCTTTCTTTCCTTATTGGTGAGATTTGTTTGGACTTGAATAATATATTATTAGGGACTATTCTATTTTATTTTTGTGGGGAGACTTTATAGAAGTGGCACTTTGGAAGTACGCGGATGGCCTCTCTTCTGAAATTTTGGCCACAAAAGTTTGGAATCTTGCAGTAAAGGCTGAATGCCTCATTAGATGCCAAACCTCTCCTTGGGATTCAAGCTGAGTGGGCGCCGTCTTGGCGAGGCTGCTCTTGGAGTCGCGACGTGGGCTTTGCGAAACTATTTTTTGTACTATCAATACCTAACTTCCAGTAATTTAAAAAAGTAAAACATATATATAGAGAGAGATAGAAAGAAAAGGTAGAGAGAATTTAGAGAAGCTCAGGCTCTCAGCATTTGGTAATGAGGAAGCCGTTTGGAGTATTAGGAAATAGAGTGGAATAGAGAGTGGGTTGGAGAGAATTTTTTGTGTTTGGCTAGCTAAAGTGGCTAAAAGAGAAGAAATAGAGAGTGGGTTGGAGATGCTCTTAGTCGTCTAAAATAAAATCTAAAACAGTTTCCCGTAAAAACGTTGGAATACAATGTTTGTATTTCTATTTTATTCTCAAATAGAAAAGATGTATTCAACAGGAAAGCGGAGCCGCGAAGATAGTTTTTAAAGAAAAGAAAAAAAGAAAAAAAATCAAAATTCGAAATTGCATTTTATTATAAGATCTATATATTTGTTTTATAAAAGACCCACCACAAGACAAGTGTTATAATTTGGAAAATTCTCTTTAAAAGTTGAGTGCAATATTCGGAAGACGAAGGGTTGGGGTTATTTGATATTTTACAGCAGTGGGGAGGGAGGAGAGTAGGAAAAAGTAAGGCGCAATTTGATAAAATAGAAAAAATTAAGTCTTTGAAAAATAAGTGTTGAAAAATTAAGTGCTTGAATTTCATAAGTATTGAATAAATGTAAAAGCTATTTGATAAGTTATTGATGATTGAATACGAAGATAAATATATTGTTTGATAGCTGTAAATCTTTGAATCTTGAAAATTATGCTTATTTTAAGTATTCTTAGCTATTATCGTTAAATTACATGTTATTCAAACAATAGAGTTTCTAATAATATTTTATTTTCACTACAATTATTAATTATTGTAAATAACATGTATAAAAAATATATAAAAAATATTTATTCTAATAATATTATAAAAAAAAGACATAAATATGTTTAAAAAATAGCAGAGTAGAATAAACTTTTTAAAACTATCGAACTAGCGAAATTTGCGAAATATTATATTATTTATAGGGTTTTCAAATTTATTTTCATTTAAAAAATTTTATTATTGTGCGTTCGTTAAGTAGGTCTTTCTACTTATATTTTTATGAATTTTCATTTTACAAATTTTTGATTAAAGAACTACAAATTTTGTTATGAAACGTATTGAAAAATTAAAGCGAATTTGAAAATTTTCGTTTTCGATGGTTTGAGCGTTACGATGGTTGCCGAGCATGGCCCTGGGAGCTCTGCTCTGCGTGAAAAGGGAGCAATATATTTAAGGGAAGTGTTTGGTAACAAGGTGGAGCTTAGTCTATTATGCCTGGGAATCTGGATAAGACGACGGCACATGGTAGCAGGATTTAGGAATAGGAGGAGTGGATCGCAGCAGCAGCAGCAGCAATATCAATGTATGTATATACTATATACGAAAGAAAATCGGAAATTTTTGATCACTCAACCAACCCCATCAAGTTTCTCTGCCCAATTCCTATTCCAACTCTAAAAATCTCATCGCCGATTCTGTATAGAAACCCTAGTTTCCTTTCCTTTCCTTTTCCTTTTCCTTTCCTTTCCTTTCCTGTTTTGAAATCTCTTCTCTCATCCGCATTCTTTGATTTAGGGCTTTGCTTCGTAAACCCAAACTCACAGCAGCAGCAGCAGCAGAGACCAGAGACACGAGACACGATACACGAGAGACGACAGACACGAGAAGTATAATCAATTATGCGCACATCTTGGGCCGATTCGGAAGAAGCTGAAGCAGCAGCTGCACCTTCCACCATCACTACTAATGGAGTAGCACCTAACAGTGACAACAACGCCGCCGCCGCCGCCGCCGGAAACTCTCGCCCAACCCGATCAGCGTATGTTCCGCCTCATCTCCGCAACCGTCCCCTTTCCTCAACTCCACCCCCTCCGGCGGTAAGCGCTCCTCCTCCTGCCAACTCTCGTTGGGGCGGCGGCGGAGGCCATCTCGAGAACGCTTCAGGAGAGCTGCTTCAACACGAGAGCAGGTGGTTGGGACCGTGGTAGGAAAGAGTCCAATCCCCTTTGGGGACGATGTTGATGCCGAACCCCCATTCGATCAGCAGGAGAACTCCGGGATTAACTTTGATGCTTACGAGGATATTCCGGTGGATACAAGTGGGGATAACGTTCCGCCGCCGGTAAATGCTTTTTCAGAGATCGATTTGGGCGACGCCCTTAATCTCAACATTAGGAGGTACAGGAAGTATGTGTGAAGCCAACGCCAGTGCAGCGCCATACCATTCCACTATTTCGATTGCCGGCAGGGATTTGATGGCTTGTGCTCAGACGGGTTCCGGAAAAGACTGCTGCTTTTTTGCTTTGTATCAGTGGTATTATGACGATGATAGCTGCTACCGGGGTGCGCGAAGACTCGGTTTGCACATTGCTATATTATCCCCACCAGGGAACATGTGCCAGGTGTTTGTCGATAATCATTATTGGTGTTTGTATGCTAGTTTAATAGGGTGTTGATGTGACATTTGGTTGTTGCAGATATGATGAGGCAAGGAAGTTTTCTTATCAAACAACCGTAAGGGTGGTTGTTGCTTATGGAGGAGCTCCAATTAATCAGCAGGTTCTTTCTATTTCCACTTTGTTTTTGCATATTTATATAATCCTATATTCCCATAACTTCTCCTTATCCTGGATATTTGTATTGTCGACGATTTTTCTGATTTTATGTGTTGAGTAGCGGTGAGCAATGGGACTAACGTTATCATGCATGAATAGTATCTTGTTTCCCGTATATTACCTTTCACATCCTTACTGAAACACGTCTATTTCATCTGGGAACTACTGGTTTGGTTTTTTCTAGCATTTAGTAGTATGATATGCTTTATAGACCTCCGTACTCTCTATTTCTCAAATTATGACTGCACTTTTGTGCCTAGGTTCAGTCTGGGAAGAGCAAGTATACAAATTACCCTTCATCCTGATGTGCAGACCAGAAATAAACCATGCACATCAATGTTTCCTGTTTTACTATTGTTGTTTGTGATTGTAGTGTTAAATTTGGTTCTGAGATTACTTTTTGCTTTCTTTTTCCCTATCTTTTTACATATTGACAAAAGCATTTTAGGTATTTTACTTGGTAGTTTGTTATTGTTCATTACCCTTGTTTTTTACTTTTAGAAACTTATTTTGCTGAAAAGACCTTGAGTGGGTTTGAACTAAGTGGAAGTTAGCCCCTATTTCCATATGATTGTTAACTTTTACCTTTGGTTTTTCACGAATTCTCTGGAGGAATTTACCGTTTATATCTTGAAAAATAAGGTTTTCCATAGCATCCAAGTAAATCTCGAAGTTTGAAATGAGTTTAGAACTTTAAACTGATCTTTGATAAAATAGTGAAAAGGAGAATAATTGTAAATGCAAATATCTCCTTTTTGAGGATACTTTTATTTAGATACTATGGCTATGCCTAAGTTGTTGGTTTGTTTTGGCTAGTTTGTTTTGCTTTTCCTCTTAGCCTTCTCTATTTGGCTCTAGGGGCCTTTCTTGTATACTCCATGTATACACTTCTTTTGTTCAATATAATTTGCTCTTTATCGATCAAAAAAATACCGGACTTTTTCAGCCATTCATTACCCAGTCTTAGATGTGAAACCATATTGGTCTGAAATGCCTTTTTTGGCTATTTAAGGTACCCTATATGCGTGTTTACAGTTTGATGCCTGTCCATTCTTTAATCACACAATCACACACATATTTATATATCTCTATGTGTGTGTCTATATATATGCTGTATATATATATATATATCAGTCATTATGTTAATATAATACTTGAAATGGTTGGTTTTTTTTTATTGGTACTTTTGAAATGGTTGGTTACTGAATGTATGTTATCTTTGTACAGCTAAGGGACCTAGAAAGAGGTGTTGATATTCTTGTCGCAACACCAGGAAGATTGGTTGATTTGCTGGAGAGGGTTAGAGTTTCTCTACAGATGGTCAGGTACCTGGCTCTAGATGAGGCAGATCGAATGCTGGATATGGGATTTGAACCTCAAATTAGGAGAATTGTTGAACAAATGGACATGCCTCCACGAGGCGTACGACAGACGATGCTATTCAGCGCGACCTTTCCAAAAGAAATACAGGTATATATGTTATGGAGTCCCTTTTTTTCAAACAATTATGCTGATTTCTTTGATTTGGTGTTTTGTCTGGCTTGCTTGTGTGCTTGAATGGTTACTGTCTGAAATACAGTTGCATAAAGTTTAGTATTTTCCACAAGTATGATGTGATGTACCATGGGTGGATCATGCAATTTGCGGGACTCTATGTTTGGCCCTATTTTGTGTTACATGCTGTTTTGGTCATCTTGATTTGCACTGTACAAATCTTGTTATGGACTTGACACTTGTCTATGACTAAGCTTGAATTAATCTGCTTTAGAAAATCTGGTTGTATTGTGAAATTCCATTGGATATAGCACATACAATTTTGAATGATGGAGTTACTTGAGATTGTTTAGCTACATGCCTTGGCTGAATGTGACATTTGACCTTTCAAGATACTGCTTTGAAATTTCTGAACCGTTAATTGGCATGCAGAGATTGGCCAGCGATTTTCTCTCAAACTACATTTTCCTGGCTGTTGGAAGGGTTGGTTCTAGTACTGATTTGATTTGTCAAAGAGGTTGGTGTACAAGAGTCTGACAAGCCACCTCATGGATCCCCTTCATGCACAGGAGAAAATGGAACTCATGGCAAGGTAATGCTGAAAGAAAAACCGGTAGTGTTTATCTGCTCTGGACTTACATGTATCGTGGTGCAATTATCTGACTTTTTTCCTTGTGCATATTCTGATGGAGCCTTGGTTGTTTTCTTGATATTGAGCTTCCAGCAAGCCTTGACTTTAGTTTTTGTGGAGACAAAGAAAGGAGCAGATGCTTTAGAACATTGGCTATGTATAAATGGATTTCCTGCTACTTCTATTCATGGTGATAGATCGCAGCAGGTATAGCACTATTTTAGAGTTAATTTTGTTTGTATGTAATGGTGATTTTGCTTGTGCATGTCCTCTTCTAAAGTTAGGTCACTACATCACTTTGTTGTTGCTTTCTCGGTTGTCTATGGTTGGGCATTTTTACTGATATGCGTTTGTGATTTTTCTTTACTTATATTAAAAAAAATTCATATGTTCCTGTGATATCGAAGAATACATGATATTTACTATTCAACAAAAGGTAAAAAAATTTAGTGTCAAGATTCCCAAAATATGAAGCTGTTTATGTCATAGTATACATTCAATTCTGTTTTGAAAAGCACAAACTAGCCACTAATATTTTCTAGACTTTTGACTGTAAAAGAGGATATGGTGGCGGCGTTTGAGGCTCACATAATTAAGTTTTTGAATTCAAGTTGCTGTTGGAGCCAGAGGGTTGGAACTTTTTGTCTGCTGAATTTTTCTCAGGGCAATATGTTAGCTATATATTGTCCTCTTTTTTGGGTGGTGTTGGGGGTTCTTAGAATTGAATGTTGAAGAAGTAGAGTTCGGATTAAGCATTTTGAAAAGCAAGTGAGATTGGCGAGGTTCCTTTAGGCAAGTCCATCCACAGCTCTCTTAGGTTGCTGATGCTAATACTATTTACATTAGGTCTTGCAACTATCAAGAGAGACGATGATAAATGCCAGCGCTGAGGCCAAGATGGCATTTCTGTCAGTTCAACCAGAAGCCTATGTCTCCCTTGCCAAGTAAGAAATGTTGATGATCTTTTCATATAGCTAGGGGGTAGTCTCCTATCCACTTATTTATGTCTCCTTTTGGGTCTATTGTTTAAGTCAATGGTAGCTTAGAATGGAGCGGATGAGAAGTTTCACAAAGGGTTGGTGGTGTGGAGGACAATACATTTCCAAATGAGGAAGAATTATGTTAATCTGAAGCACTTTGTATAACTTTCCAATTTATTTATGTATTTGCTTTTCATGCCAATGTAAGTTAGATTGAGGATAAAGTAGATTTAGAGGGACTTTTTGTTAAGAGACGAGGTCTTGAGTAGAAACCACATCTAGTGAGATAGGTGATTGTTTGCTTAGACGAAAGGAAAGGAGTTTGGAGTCAAGTATCTCTCAATCCTTAATAAGGGTTTCTTTTGTAAATGGAGTTGGCAATTTGTGAATGAGTGGGGGTCCCTTTGGAATCAAGTTATTAGAGAGAAGTTTGGGGAATAAAAAAAGGGCCCCGGGGGGGGGGGGGGGTGTTGTTGGGTTTGTTCTTGGGAAGTGAGAGGGGTGTATGTTGTTTGACTTTGGTAAGTGATAAGTAAGGATTAATATCATGTGAGTAATAATATCTAGTTTTAGTGATTTATCTTTCTTTTCTAGTTCAGGGGTGATTTGTGAGGGAGGTAAGTGTTGATTTGCAGTGGAGTCCAAATCTTTTGACCTTTGTGCGGAAGAGGGTGGAAGGACATTAAGATGAGTTATAGTCAAAAGATGCAAAAGTCTTTTTCTTCATGGATTAGATTCAGGGAGTTGAATTTAAGGAATCTATTGGAGTGTGTGGAGGCAGTGAGCAAGGATGAACAAAGGAAGAATTGCAACAAAATTTGGGTTGAGAATGGAAGAAACCTTTAGCTGGTTTGCGCTCAAACAGGGCAGGAAAGTTTATCTGTTGTAGGGTCAAGTCAATCAGTGGAGGAGAAGAGTTTTTCTTTAGTGTTCCCTGCGAGGAGGGTTTTTTTTTGCAGGGGTTAGACTATTTGTGAACACTGCTTTTGAGCCGTTACATATGGTTTGCACTCCTCCTAGGAGTGAGGAGCAGAGACCTTCCTTAGTGGCCTTGGAGAAAGGCTCTAGAATCGTTGAGTGAAACCATTTGGGTCTAGGGAGAGGTTTAGGAGGTGGATAAGAAGGGAGGTGATAGGGGGAGGTTGGGCTGCATTAAGTGGACTTAGAAATTGAGTTGGAGTGCTAAGCAAGTATTTGGTTGGACAACAATTGGTTAATTAAAGGTGGAGAGAAGATCTCAATCCTAGAGGGTGGATTGGTGCTTTTCTGTTTTCAAGGGCCTTCTGATGCTGAGAGGATGTTGGAAAGGGAACTCAAAAGATTTAAGGGCAAGTTATTGTATCTGAATTGGGGACTCTAAAAGATTGGTTGCGTTTAGAAAAAACTCTCATACCAATGGCTCCCATTGCATCTTTGGTGTGCTGAAACCTTGAGGGTGATTGGTAATGATTGAGGGGCATTTATTACTATGGCCTATGACACTCCTACACCTTGACACTTGATATGAGCAAGGTTTTTAGTGCGTCTTGTTGGTAGCATTACTCCAGGGACGTTGTAGGTGGTTGAGGGTCAGCATGTTTATGCAGTGTAGTTGTGGTGGGAGGTACCACCTTGGATCTTACATGTATTGTAGAAGGAAAGAACTAGAGAGGGGAAGGTTAGGGATGATGCTGTTGAAGTTGCCTGCACTGAAAGGGGTGTGAGAAAGAAGGGAGTGTTAGTTCAAAAGAAGGTGAAGATGTGTTGATTTATGCAGTGTAGCTGTGGTGGGAAGTACCACCTTGGATCGGAAAGAACCAGAGAGAAGTTAGGGATGATGTCAAGTTGCCTGCGCACTGAAAGGGGTGTGAGAAAGAAGGGATTGGTAGTTCAAAAGAAGGTGAAGATGTGTCGATTGATGGTGTAATAGAGGCAGCAAAATCTACTGAAGTATTGTACTAGAAAGAATAATGAGATGAATTGTCTCAATATCTAAACCCTTTTGTGTTGTTCTTCAGAGATCTAACTCCTTCTATTTTGATTCATAGTTGTAAGTTCTTACGACATAACAGATCGGTTTTGGAGAACTCCATTTTTAATGAATTCTGGGTCTGAGTGCTTAGCAGCCCTACTTTCACATTTCTTCCTATGAAACTACTTGGCCTACTTCCATTTAGACTGAGATGGCTTCTCTTTTGACGGGTTGATAAGAATGAAGAAAGGGGTAGTTGTTAGCTTGGGCAGATGACTCTGCATTGCTCTTGATAGTGCTAAAATCTAGAGGTGATGGGAAAGTTAGGGGGCTGGAGTGGGTTGAGGTCCCCATTGATTCGGATATTGTTGGAAAGTTAGAAGGTAGATTCAAAGAAGTTGAGTTTTATGTTATCTATTAGACAAGAGGTTGGGTTTTGTGTTGGTGAAGCTACTTTTAAGAGATTACGTGTACTTAGGCCCAGATTTGAGTGGTTTAAGGCGATTTCTTTATGGAGAGAGTTAGGTTAGATGGTGGACTTGAAGTTTCAGCCCAACGAGGAATAGGTTTGGGCTAGGGAGTGGGCTTTCTTTTAGCAACTAATTTGGGTAAGGCCTTTGTGGGTGGCCCCACTTCACAATCCAACTCACTTAAATCTAGTGCTTTGAAGTCTACTTATGTTGAACAAGAGGAGGGAGATCAAGAGTGGATTGAGCAAAGCATTGCGGTTGGGAAGAGTTTTAGGAATCGGGGGACTCTTGACGATGTCGGATTGATTTTGGGTTGATTCCGGATGACCCCAGGTACTTAGCTTTCTCTTCTTAGTCTTCTTTTTCTTCAGGGAATGAGTCTCTTTCTTCTTCTCTTTATGGGGTGGAAATTGTCATTGTGCCTCCATGAATGGATTCACGGAGGTTTGTGATCTAAAGATGATTAGGCTAGTAGTGTTGGATCCTCTAAGGACAATAATGGTAGACGGAAAGGAGAAGGGGGTTTAGACGTGGGGAGTGCGAGATTGGAGAAAAGCGGATGCCATCAAGGAAGTGCAAGAGGTAGAGTGGTGGGAGAGTCTAGAATGTTGAGGGGATGGGAATTGAGAAATGGTCCTCTAGTGCCTTGGCTAGTTTTAGTGAGTTTTAGTGAATGTTTAGGAATGTTGACTAAGGGATTCGATAAGGAGGTTTGGGATTTGCTAAAGAGAATGGAAAGAGTCCATAGTTGGCTTGAAGGATGGAACTTGAAAAAAGATGTTTTTGAAGTTTGAAAAGAAAATGAAGAAATTGGGTTTTGTTGTGAATTTTCTTGCAGTGGGAACTGGGAGGAGGACAAGGGATATTCATGTTAAATTTATATTAAGTTCAGAATTTTGTTTTGGAATGTTAGGGGCCAATGACAAGAATAGAAGAAAAGTTATCAAAGCTCTGGTAATAAAAAATAAGATGGATTTGGTTTTCCTTTAAGAGAGAAAAGATTCAAGAGTTGTCAACTGACATCTTGCATAGTCTTTAAGAGATAAAGATTCAGGGAAGAATTTGGCCTTTTGACTGGTCTTTGAGTGTCTGGTCAACGGGTTTGCAAGCATGTAATTTTAGCTCAATGCATTTGGATGACCAGGTGTTCTAATTGTGGCAGGGGTTTTTCTGGTCGATAGTCTTCAGTTTTAGTAACTAGTTCGGGTGCATCCAATGGAGGGGTTCAGATTCCTTTCTTCACAACATCATTCCTTTTTGTGTCCTTTTTTGAAAATAATCTGTGTTCTATTAACACACAGTCATTGTAAATCATACTGAAATTACTTGCTGTTGAATTTTTTCTAAATATTTGAAGCTCTTGGGTACCAAACTAAAGTTTCTTGTGTGGGATTATGGTCTAAAAACTTATGGTGTGATAAGTGACCATACTGCATGTATCTTATGTTGTCATCCTTCTTGCCTTCCTGGATACTCCTGAATGTCAAGCAATTTTGCTTCATCATTTCTAGTACAAATTTATTGGCATAGTTTCTTAAGCCGTTTGTTTTATTACAAATTTTTAAATCTCATTGGTGACTTGTGAATCATTTTGTCTTGTTTATACACACATGATGTTTTTTTTCACCATCCCTGCCTCATCTAATTTCATTATTCTAATAAGTTGTAGTGTTATGATAACATACAAAACTGGGAAAGGTGCTAAACCGTTCAAATATGTTTCTCCCACATGTAGGAAAGAGAACATGCTTTGAGATTATTCAAAAGTGGTACAACCCCGATTCTGGTGGCAACTGACGTGGCCGCTCGTGGTCTTGACATTCCTCATGTTGGTCATGTGGTAAATTTTGACCTACCTAATGACATCGATGACTATGTTCATCGGATCGGACGAACTGGTAGAGCTGGTAAAACAGGGTTGGCAACTGCATTCTTCAATGAAATAATTCATCAATGCAGAGCAGTCCTTGCTGAACTAATGCAAGAAGTCAAAACCAGGAAGTGCCTGCTTACGGCTTTTACGTTATGCTGCTAAGTTCTTAAGCAGATTGGAGGGGAGGGAGGAAACCGTCGACCAGGTGGGGGTCGTTTTGGGGGCCGTGATTTCCGAAAGGATGCTGCTTCTTTTAATAGATCTGGAGGAGGTGGTGCCGATTACCATGGTGGTGGAGGTAGAAGTAACGTATAAGTGGATGGAGCCTCTGGCGGCAGTTATGGAGGTGGTGAGATATGGTGCAGGTGTGACTAGCGCGTGGGACTAGTTCCCTATAATTTTATGACTCATTTATCTAAAAATATAATTGAGACGAGGAGGAGGGCTACATGCCTTTTTTCATTTTTGTTTCATATTTGCGTTAGATTCTCTGTCATAGTTAACAAAAAATGATGTTTTGTTGTAGTTCAACTGTTATTAATCCCTAGTTGCTATTCTTACAGTTGATATACATATACATATATATATATATATATATACATATTTTTACATATTTCTTTTTCTTTTTTTTTTTCTTTTTCTTTTTTACCTCGGTTAAATGTTTCGGAGCATGCCTCCTCCCTTTTTAAGGAAGGATCTTAGAAGAGGCTTGTAACAATGGGAAAGAAATGATGTTTTAATTTAAGTCAACTACCAGAGTCTACTCTCTTGTTTTGGACAAAATGTTATGTATTGATGAAGGGTGGGGGGACCTCTCTTTTATTTTATTATTATTATTTTTTTAAAAAGAGGGTTTCCAAATTCATTGTTATATTATATTATTCCTCATTCAAATTAGGGGCGTGTTTGACTTCTTGCATGCCTTCTGCCTCTGCTCGGCTCCATCCTTTTGAGGGAAGGCATTTAATGTGGGTTGGTGCGGGTGATTGTATCAATAGGATATTACTTATTGTTATATTCATAATGCGAAATTGTATCAATAGGATGATGGAATAACTCTTTAGCTTTTGCCTCTTTAAAAACCATATTAAATTAACAAATTTATCAGATTATAGAATATTTTGTAAGACATGTTTGTCGCCTATATAAAATTTTTTTACAACTTACTTTATATTTAAATTTTTTTTGAAATAAATACACTTAACAGGAGATTCCATTCAATTTTTTTTTTTTGTTTGTTTGTTTGATTACCATGAAGATCCGAGTGAGTTTCACTTGGGTAGAGAGTTCTAACTCGACCTTTAAATTGTGTGGTTGGGTTTATCATATTCATAGGAGGCTGAAAGATCCATTGATAAGAGCAGACAAGGGTTCCTGACCAGTATACAATTCCATAACATAAATGATAAATCTTGCTTAAAATTTAAGAGATCCTGTACATTTGAATCTGTAAACTGTCAGCAAAGGTGTTCTGCCAATTTTTTTTTTTTTGGTTTTAGAGAACAAAAAACAGTTTTCAAAAACAGGAACCAAACAACTCCTAATATTGTGTATGAGAATTTGAGGAATGACAAAGAATTGAATTAACCCCTAATTTTGTATATGAGAATTTGAGGAATGACAAAGAATTGAATTGAATTGAAGATCCACCATCTTTTAAATCTGCCAAACATTTTGTTTAGCTTGTCCCCAAAGAAGTCTCAAGCCCATTTTTTTTTTTGAGTCCTTTTATTTCCAGGCTATTCTTTAGAGGAATAGGAATATCAGTTGCTCCAACTCCAAGCCTCCTTTTTCAACATTAGGCCAATAATAGTGGCTCCATTACAGGTTTTGGAGCGGGAGTATTGAGATTCATCGTGTATGTTGCCGCCACCCCAACAAGCGCACAAACTGCCGGTACAACACTCAAGCCATATCTTGAAACCGAGAAAAACCCAACATCTGAATACCGTCCCAGAAGGTTGGGGTTGGGGTTTGGAGAGGAATCTGCATTATTCAATATTCAAGAGTGAATTAGGTCAAATCCAAAAATTTTCAGTAACAAACACCAACAGACAGCATAATCAAATTGCAAAAGCATAGGAACTGCCAGACAAAAAAAATGGACAATATAATCAGTCCCATCTCATATTTTTAAGCACCATCACCATGCTATCAAAATGCGAGATACTAAGCTTTCCTATGAGCTCCTACACCTCCTAAATAAAAGCAACAAATTATTGTGACTTTCATGGTTTTCAACTGATAAAGTTGAATTTAGAAGAGAAATGTACAGTTTGGTGTATGAACATGGGTTCTTCTGTACTCATGTACTAAGCCTTGCTAAGGCTGGCTTTAGGTCTCTAGTCTAATAGTAATGACATGACACTAGCTGATCAGAAGGACTTGAAGGATTATTCACTTACTTCCATGTGACTCAAGAAAGAACAGGGCTAGCCCACATGAAATTTTGTCCAAGAAACTCAATGAGCCATAAACAAATGCACACCCATGGAGATCTTCACCAACTAGGAAACTTTGCATGCTTACACCAGTCACCTGTTGTTCCAACAAAAACACACAACAATAAGCAAACTGGAGACACGGATGAATCAAGCTTAATAACGCATATGCAATGCCACCTTGAATATCAATTTCTTTTTTTATCAATGAAAACTTGAAACAGATGAATCAAGCTAATATATATCTGGCCACCACCTTGACTATCTCAATCTTAGAGTGCGCTTTTTCAGAGCAACCAACATATGCACTAGAAACTGTTCACTCCAAATGCTAAGAACATCTCCAACCACAAATCTCTATTTCTATTTCAGAGTGAAAGCCCTTATATTTGAACCTGCTTTTAAAGCCAGCTCAACCAACAATCTATAAATTCATCTTCAAATAACTATTCACATCTCTAAATATTATAAAAAATTGAAGAATAGTACTTTATAGTTTACTTTTTCAAAAAATAGAAAAAAGGTGAATAGTGTCTTACTATTTACATTTCCAAATTTGGAAATGTATTGCTCACATCTCCAAATTTGGCGATAAAAATGGAGCACCATCATTAAACAATAATTGGAAAATACCATTTATGAAGATGAAGTTGAAAATGGAGCACGGTTGGAGTTGCTCTAAACAAAAACAATAATCGACTATTGGAGCCATTTATCAACTGATATAATCAAGGGTCGCGGTAACAATTAATGGTCAGGATTCAGGATACAGCTTCTTTTGTCTCTTTCTTTTAGTCAACTTTTCTGTTGCATGGAATGAAGCATATACTGATGAAGGAAAAATGGAATCTCAGTCATACCGTCATTAAGGCGTTTGCTATGCCAATGATTACTGATATAACATACATAAAAGCATTCATGTTTCTGGGTAGAAAAAAGATCCCTGCTCCACAAACTATCCAAAGAATACCTCCGGCAGAATAGAAGGTCTTCAGGCGTTGGCCTGACCATGCGAACTCCTACAATATGGATATTTAATAGTTAAATATCAACAAATAAAAAAAAAATATAACATTCTCAATCACGAAGCAATTTCTTAAAGGAACCTGTAGCATGACAGATACGAAGAAGCTGCAAATGTAGATGATGGCAGGAACCTACTCACATCAATTACACAAGCTCATCAGTTTTGCATGATTCCAGACTAGTCCTTATGATTAGGATAAATTCGATGGTGGAAAGGTTTGTATAAATACCAAAGCTTTGGATGATTGTGACATTTGCAAGATCGTTAATGACATAGAAGCAGAAATGCCTGAACAACAGAAAACATCTTTGTATAAATAAATCATACTAACATAGCAAGAATGGCTTTTGAAGGAATGGGGCATAGGTATGAACACATCCCATATGTTACTAAGTAACTTTTCATCAAAGAAAATGAGCACCGCAAATTAGGAAAGGAGATTAATGCAGACCTGTGAGACATTGGTCACTAGTCTGGTGAGCACATAGACAAGAGCAACTTGGTAGTATAAAACTTTTCTGAACCAGTGAGACCATGAAATCCTTGCATAACCTTTTCCATGAACCCCTTTTTTCAATCTAGAAGAGGAACGTAAATAATTACTCATCATCTCCAAAGATCTCCTCAGAAACTGACATAATTAAGATTAAGAATTTTCTGCACCTTGGCTCTCTTTTGTTCCAAAGAGAAAAATGGCCACAAAGCAGCATCAATAAAAATGGACAAATATACAATCAGCGGTACTGCTTATTCCGAAATAATATGACAAGGATGCCCATAGGAAAAACTAAATGCAAGGAAAGCTTCTTCACATCACCCATACCTTATCAACTGAATGTATGGTTTGATGGAATTGAACACAGCTAAAGCAACCCCATATAGGCTCAGGTTGGCAACCTTTACGATCATTTAAATGAACAACTGCCTCAGTAGCACTCCATAGCGGTGACTGAAGTTATAGAAAACAATATATAAAATCAATATGCAGAGAGGGGCTAACCATTGTAAAAGCATTACGACAGCTGGCCAAAACTACTCTGCTTGTTGAATTTAGTGTGATGCAATTCACCATAGACCTAGAACAAAAGCAATCATGGTTCCTATTAGAAATAAATGTGACCAACAACAGAACCCTCTTTCTCCCTAAAGAAGGGATAGCAAGAAAAACAGAAAGAAGGTAAACTATTAGTGCCTTTCATCTCTCTCAAGCTTAAAGCTATGACACTTTTTTAACTTGCCAGAGATGTAACTGAAGAAGGTTCATTACATGTGAAACTTGAGTAGCCAGCAGCCGGCATTGAAGGTGCAAACATGCTGTATCCAACAGTTTGCAACGTGGATGAATTGGAACAAAAAATTTTACCGAGAAGGCAGGCAACCGCCGAAACAGAGGAAAATGAAACAGCAGCAAAATAAGATCCTGCACCATGCCATATTTTGAAATGTCCAAACCTGTCTATCTATCCAGTAAAACAATTAACACAAGATTATTTTCAACCAACAGTAGTTTTATTTACCAAAATAAATGCATTAAAATTATTGAAGAACTGAAAAAAGTTATATTGGTTTCAGAGACATAGAAAAGGAAGTGCTCCATGCAGGCTTCAAAATGAATAAATTAAGAAAACTATTGATGCATAGAAAAAAAATGCAAAAAAAAAAAAACAGATGTGAAATGCATGCACAGGAGACAACAGATGTGATAGATGTAGAATAATATGCTATATTTAGTCCCAGAAATACCAGTTCACCGGCAAGTATGGTTGTGAATCCATCAGCTATCTGTCCTGAAAGCATAACAGTAGCAGCATCCCTGTGAAATAAAATGGACAAAACATGCAACTCAAAATAGAAAAGGTCCAATGCAAATTTACTGTCAGAGAAGGAGGAGAACATGTAATATTAAGGCCAAAAGGCCATAAACTCCAGGAGAGAAAATGATATTTTCAGAAATGAATGGTGGTTTTCTTCTCTTCCTTTTATTTTTATTTTTATAAAATGGTTCTACTTGATAAACTGAAAGGGAGAGAGAGGTAGGCTTCCATAGTTCTGTCAGTGTTCTTATCCAATATGCTAAAACTTAATTTCATGAATTGCTAAAAAGCTCCATACACGGACATCCAATAATGCATCCAGATGCTTAGAATGCTTCTAAAAGGTAAAAGTACTTGCCCATATACAAAACCATTCCCGGTCTTCCATTTCTGCAGTCCTAAAATAACTCTTTCCCAGAAAAGTGTTTATGCAGGTTAACTAAATTGTAAAGGAAAAAACATCATAAATGTGTTGTAGGCAGATAAAATGGTGAACAGCTAAAAAGAATATACCTTGGGGGGAGGCCGATATCCGTCAAATACACTAAAAGATAAGTAAACCAACAGGCAGATGTGATATCATTGAGCATGTGTCCCACTCCATAATAAAAGACGGCCTGTCTTCCAAGGGGCTTAGCGAAAGCGTCCTCATCTTCCATACCATCAACCAAGATGATAGGTAGGAAGGTTAAATTTCAAACCTCCCTAAAGCATGCCAAGCTTCAACTATGTGGTTTCTGACAAATGGAAACCAGGAAAAACATTAATTGAAGCATCAGAGGTAAAAATAAAATTGGATTTATTTAAAAAACTTATACCATAACCCACCTTTGATTTAAGATCGGTTATATGGCAGACATGACAAAATCTAAAAGGGAAAGAAAGAGAACAACTTCTCATTGAAGAACGAGGACTCTTCATTATTGAAACAAGATATCCTAATTTTCTAAGAAATTTAAAGGAAACCAAACAATTTGAAATTTTCACCATATACTGAACCAAATCAGAAAAATCATGTAAAATCTTATAATTCACCCATAAGCAATTTAGGCAAGGGAAGAAAAAAGGGTGCAAAACAATTTCAAAGATTTGGCAGCAATAAAGTAGTTTTCCTAAATAAATCAAAAACCCACAAAAGATTGAAATCAGAAAGAGAGTAAAACGATTAGTAATAAGGAAGGAAGTGCATAAACCGAAACATCACAACCGGTGAACTGAAAACCCAACAGCCAACTATATGAAGACAGCCATAGAATTTCAGAAAGAGAAATGCAAAAGAAAAACAGGATACCATAATGCTTTGCAGAACAATACAGAGATAACCATATTCGTGGGGGAGGCTACAAAAGATGTAAAGAACCCATCAATAGTGGCACTGGGAGATACAGATTGAGGAGAAAGAAAGGGAAATGAGGATACCTTGCAGGTGAAGGGGCTGAATTAGAAATTTGATTTTACTTTATTGCATCGAGGTTCATGACTTTCCCTCCTTGGACTGTGGTGAAATACAATCAATGGCTGATTTGGATTTTCATGGAACACCCCCAAAAAAAAAAAAAAAAATACACATGCCCTAGAAGGGACAGTTTTATCCACTCTATGATTGTAATATGTATGCCCCCTAAACTCTAAACCATAAAAGGGAAGGACAGTTTGGACCTTAGGAATGTTGATGAGCAAGAGGGAAAGTGGAACTTTATGAAAAATTGGGTAGTCTGCCTTGCAGAAGTAGGGAACGAATTTGGCTTTTAGCGAGTCGGTTACAACTTAACGTATGGGAGACTGATAGGTTAGTCTGAGCTTTGTGTTGATGGAATTGTGAGGGTGCGCACTCTGCAACCGCTCATAACTACCAGTCACCTGCAAGCAGAAAACCAAGACCAAACACTTTGAATTGTCGGTTGACGCCTTGAATTATTCAAGGGCGCCAGTCAGTGAATGAATCCAAACACAGAATTCCTTTTAAATTCGTTTCTAGTTTCCATAATTGACTTGAACAAATGATTTTTTTTTGCAAACCCATCTGACATGATCTCAACAATTTTCCTTTTCGGATGTAGTTTCAAAAGATTCTATCACATTTTACTTTGAACACCTCTTCTTGATTGCAAGTAAATGACAAGTATCATTAATGATAAGGCATCATCCTTCAACCGTTTTTCTTTACAATGTTTTTAAGAAACGGGGATTCTTGTATTCGTGCTGGTTGGATCAGTCTGAGGTTTGCCAGATGCTCAATTCTCCACAATTCAGGGTAAGCATGTTCATCTTTTGTTCCATGTGCAGAAGTCCTCATTGAGACACCCACCTTCAAAATAAGATTTTGAAGTTATGCAGAAAAGCAGGAGTCGCCATCGGGAGACGGATGATGACCATGTGATTGCCAAACAGAGTCTTTGGGGCCAACCATTGATTTTTGACTAATTAGAAAAGGCTTACATCAGAAGTTACATTAAATGATAAATCTTGAGAATGACACCATAGATATCACTCTGCTGCAATTAATATCTATTGTCATTTAGGCCATCAAAACCAAATCATATTGATACTGACAATAAACAGGGAATGACAATCCATGTTGCTTCTAAATGAGCAAGGGTTGGGTGAGAAGCCATAGGAAAGTTCCACCAACAGTAGACTCCAAATTCAGCCATTTCATTCCATTGCAAAGGCCCCCACTTGTCGCTTCAGCGCTCACGCCTTTACTATTAGCACCCGTACTGGAATTGCTTTTAACTGATACACAAAGAATCAGCAACTCCAGCTAGAGATATATATATATATATATATATATATATGTTATATATATATATATTTTCTTTTTTCTAGAAAAAAGAAAAAAGAAAAGTACTTAGTTGTTATATGCATGGTACTTATCAGTAGAGTGGTGCCTGACAGTGCCATTGGAGCTGTTAGCAAACTGGTAAAAGACCTGAGCGTCTGGTGAATTAGGAGCCAAATGGAGAAGAGCTGAATGCAAATCATTGATATTCAAACACGTTTGGTCCAAATTAAGTATGCATGCATATATCATATCTGACTAAAATATATATAGTAGTAGTAGTAGTAGTAGTAGTAGTACCTGGGCACTGGGAGACATTAGCAGGAGCATGGCAAAGAGAAGGAAGGGCCAAGGCAAGAGTGGCATTAATGTTGACACCCAGATCAAGATCATTTCTATCTTTAACAATCACACACAGGCATTTCTTGTTCTTGTTCAGGACTTGTTTGAGACCAGTGCAGCAGTCTGGTGTTGGGGCCTTTGCATCACCCCCAACATAAGGAAGACAAGTGGCCAGCCCTACCAACTGCTCTGTACATTCTTGTTTATCTTTGCTTGAATCTGAGGTTGCACACATAACCACCATTGCCATTGATACTACAATCACTAAGATCACGAAAGTGAAGTGTGAGTCCATTCTGATGTTCTGAAATCACCCACCCAGATACAAAGACTGGAATCCAGTTTATGCTTTAGCTACCCTATTTAAATGAAGAAGAGCAAGAAGGTAAAAGGAAAAAAAAAGAGGCCGGTGGTAGTTGGCAATTGGGCTTGTAATCTCTGCACCAAATCCTTCAATCATTACAAATGATCAAATCCTAGTGCCACCTCATGGTTCTTGGAACTTTTAAGGATCCATTAATATATAGCTAAACACTAATCTACAAACCGGATGGTGTGAAATTGAACTTGAATGGGAGACCAGAAACAGTTTAAACTTATTGTTTTCATACAACTTTTCTTTTGACATCATGATTGAAAATAATAATATTTGTCTTGGGGCAAATGGTATGTAGATCGGTAGAACATTCTAGTTATCTTGGGTTGTGGAATTGGGATGAAAGTGGAGCAGAAAGTGCATATTTCACCAACCCCACAAATGAGATAGTGCAACACTAGTGAAATGATGTTGATTAATATGAAGTGATAATAGGTACAAAGCTAATTTGCCATTGCTGGATAGGAGGTTGACATCACCCACACATCAGCCATCCCAAGAGTAGTGAAAGAGGGAGGTTTGCATTGCAAGACTTTTAATTATCCGAAATTGGAATATGGGCCTTTTCTTACTAAAGGTGTTGGGCTCAGGCAAAAGGGCTTCACCCCTCAGTGTGGGGGGATGGGGTTAAACCTGGCTTTATGATGGGTTCAGATCGCCCTGCTAATCCTAATTCCCAGGTCTGTCACTAAAAGGGGATTGGGCTAAATTACAGGCCATCAACCCAGTTATCATCCATTGAAGGAGGACGATAGCGCCTCTGAAATGAATGCTTGTCTTAAATTACAAAGAACAAATGCTGTATGCTCATATTATAGCTGGAGCTCCAGAGGCCAAGATCATTTTTAGACTAGAGATCTTGACATGATTTCCAATGCTCGGGAAAATATTTACATCTTTCTTATGTGTCATCCCTGGTTTCATTTGAGGATATTGGTGATGTAACTTGGGTGTGTTCAAGTTAAACCTACTAAAATCCGCATCTAAAAATTATAGAGTTGAAGATTCAATTATTTGTATGTAATAGTTTATTTAGATCTTTCCTTTCCTCTAATTGGATAAGTTGCTCGAATGGTTGAATAGAAACTAAATACTGAACATGGAACTGGGCTTGACAAATATGTTAGTGACTCGATCAAAGTTTCAAGAGTAGGGATTGTACTCTGTCAGACTTTAGTGCTAAGGTGAGTCCAAATTGCCTGATGGGATTGTGCGTGCGACATAAAGTAAAAGCACACACAATACTTGCTACGTGGTTCGCATCCGCCACGCTCCAGAGAGCTATACCCAAATGCAAAGATTTTCATTAATATAATTAGTCTTATGTGGTACAAGACTTTCTTTCTACCCACAACTTTTCTTTAACCTAATCACTCATAATGGAATTTAAAATGAATACCCTCCATTCCCCTCTCAACGACATCGCACATACTATGCTCACATTACATCAAATCGACATAAGATGAAGAATCATAAACATCATCTTTCACACAAGGTGAATGACTTTTAATGTGTAATACCTCAATCGAGTATTTGCACTCCGTACTCTTCAACACATCTGGACTTCGCTTGTTCTTCTTTAAGCTTTGCTCTTGAAATCCGTGTTGAACATCTTCCAAACTCCTAAATTTATAGCCCTTACAATTAAATCTTGGAAGTTTTGATAAAACCGGATCATTATCCTAATATGACTTTCACACATTACCTTTCTTTTCTTGAACTTATCTTAAAGCTATTCCAACAAAAATGGGAGCCTTAGCACCCAAGTTTCCTCTTTAGATTAGAGACTTAATTTGGTTCTGATGGGGTTTGAAATAATAGGCGCGCAAGCCCAAGACGTAGGCCCAAACGTTAGGATTAAAAAGCTGCTCCCAGACTAGCGATAAGCCCCCACGGTATCCCCCAAATGTACCGAACAAGGGCCCAACTCGCCCCTTTAAAAGACTAGTAGCCAAGGAATCCGTATTAGAGGAAAACACCCAATCTCCACAAATCAGGAAAGTAGAATATTTCATAATTATTGTCCATCAATTATCCCTTATTAATCGATTTATTTATATGAAAAATACCCTCCCACCCAACGGAGGACGTATCATCCCCTCCAACAAAGAAAAGATACTATTCTTATGTCATCATCTAACTAGGAAGGTTATCATGCATCATCCATTATAAATACTGTGCCACCCCATCAGAAAGGTATGGCACATATGCACAAAACTTCATTCCCTGCTGATTTTCTTTCATCTGGAAAAGAACTCGACTTAGTGATCTGAGAGGCACCCGGTGAGCCCCCGTCGATCCTTTTGTTTCTTGTTTTCGGCAGTATGAGCCTAACATCCAGCAAGCAATGGATCGACTCCAAATACCTCCCAAAGACGCTCCGCCCGCCTAAATGGAAAAAGCATATTAGTTCACACAAGCCAGGAACGTGGCCAGCCTTTACAACAAAGCCGACTCTCAACGACTGATGGTATCAACTCGGAACACAAGCAGGAGCCACACCAATCCTCCAAGGATGCAAGATTAGCCAGGCGACGTGGACAACCGACCTCCCGAAGGCACGTTAGAAACTATGCAGGTCAACATGGAAGAGGTGGAGGTGCTCTGTGTCACCAACCAACACTTGCTGAAAGAATTGGAGCAACTCACCAGCAAAGAACACTCTGGGGAGCACACGACAAACCCGAGTGCCAAATCTTGTTACCCGAGAAGAGCAACACTCGAATTCCTTGGTCGAGAAGCGACAGAGAAGGAGAACCACCACACCAGTGGAGCATGATCCTTACCAACCCCTGAGAGGACCACAAACGAGGAGAGGGCGCAAAGGCGTGAACAACAAAGGTGATGCTCCATCTCATCGAAGGAGACAGAGGAGGGTCGTGGGAGTTAAAGGTTCGTGGACATCCAAGAAGAAATCAGCCACATGAAGGAGGTAGTAAAGGGCCGAGCTCTAGTCTCCATGGACGCCCTCGGGTGCACAAACCGAACTCTCCATAGCGGGTGCCGCACTTCCCTCTTTCCCAAAGAAAAGTTCGGGACGTCAAGCAGACGAGACGCTCGACCGAACAAAAGCATCCTTACAGACCACCTCAATACATATAAAAATCGATGGAACTCGGAGACGGATATCGTGACCTCGTATGATGCGTAGCCTTCGCTATCACACTAAAGGGCCTGCATCGCTCCTCGGTTTAACATAATCCCGCCGTCTTCCATCTCCTCGTTCACAAAGCTTTCTATCGCATTCGTTTCTCACTTTATCGGAGCAGGATTTGATAGTGAAGCCTCGAAAGTTATCACCTCTCGACCATAAACAGCCTTCCAAAGCCCGAGGTCATATGTTCAAAGGTTTAACTCTGACCGAAGGTAGATATTCTCAATCCAGAAGTTCGCCACACGTTTCATCATAGGTCAAAGGCCGGAAGACCTAATGTTCTCTATCTTAAAGAACCTCGTGCAAGCACATGGCTTCAGGTCCTTCGGCTAAAATAGAGAATTATATCAACTAAGTGAAGAAGCCCCCGTCTGCCAAAGAAGCTCTTCTACTCAGTGAAAAGAGCAGGGGCGACAAAAAGAGAACGAAGCCCCAAGAGATGTGCAGACAGTGATTGCATCCTCAAGGAGGAGCAGAAAAACAGAGAGCGGTCCCCGATAAGCAAGACGAGGAACGGTCGTGGATCACAGGGGACCACCTCGCCCGAGATGCAGCAAATGCAGATTCACTCGCCAAGAATACACCCTCCGACAGCCTCGTTGTCGAGGTCCTACGCCGGCACAACACAGTGCTGTTTCTCGAGGTGGCCATCCCGCATGAAGTCGACCCCGCTAAAGAGATAATACCAAATACCGGTGGAGTTCCATGTGGTTCATGGACACCGAATAGATGATCGATCCGGGGCCTAAGAAAGGAGAGCTTGAATTACTTGATCCGACTGCAAGCATCTCAGCCTGTTACGTGGCCTTAGAAGGGGCAAGGTGAACGAATCCACCACCACCACCTCGCCGCCCAACCCCGCCTCAAAGATCAACCGCCAGAGAAATCCATGTAATCTCTCGGAGGGTTTGGCAGGGAGGTGGAGAGTCCAAATTTCAAACAAAGGCCCACTACAAGAACATCGCATTGGGGAACCTGTATACAAACAATATCCAAACTTCCACGACTGGATACTACCATAACCTTTTCAGAGATTTCGACACGAAGGCCTCGCCAACATCCCCATGACCTAACTCACTCAGATAAAAGCCATAGTAGCCAATAAAACGATCCACAAGGTCCTTGTCGACAACGGAAGCTCGACCGACATCATCTTCACATCAGTTTTCGACAAAATGGGCATTAGAAGGGAGAAGCCAGCTCGCTAACGCCACGTGGGTTCTCGTGAGAAAGAGTACGCTCTCGTGGTCAGCGACAACTAGTGCTCACTTTGGGAGACCCCCATGCCAGCTACAACATTCGGTGAGATTTCTCATAGTGTAAGCCCCATCTACCCACAACAAGCTAATACTAGGTAGGCCCTCTCAATGCCATAAGGGTCGCTCCTCCGCTTATCACATGGTCATCAAATTTCCAACCGCAAATGGAGCAGAATGGTCCGAGTGGAAACCAACAGGAGCAGCCAGTGGAATGTTATTTAGCATCAATGAAGCAAAACACGGTTGACAACATCTACATGGATGAGCTCGACATGCGAGACGAGGTAACCACCTGACCTGCGCCTTCATAAGAATTAGAGCATGTACAGCTTGGCGACCATCCAGAACACCTCGTCTACATAGGGTCTAAACTAGCGGAAGGCATCAGAAGCCCTCTCATCCATTTTCTAAAGCAGAACATGGAGGTATTCGCCTAGAAACAGGAAGACATGAGCGGGGTCGACCCAACAATGATTACCCACAGGCTGAAAGTCAATCCCTCCTTTAAGCCGGTCAAGCAAGAGAGAAGGAGTTTCGTCGCAGCATGTACGACACGAAGAGGTTGGTAAGCTCTTCCAAGCAAAGGCAATCAGAGAAGTAGAGTACCCTGAATGGTTGGCTAACGTTGTTCTTGTCAAAAAACCAAACGGAAAGTGGCGGCTTTGCATTGATTTCACAGACATCAACAGGGCCTGCCCAAAGGATAGCTTCCCCACTGCGATTGACTATAGTAGATGTCACAAATGGTCATGAACTCCTCAGTCACGGACGCCTTCTTCGCTATAACCGATCGCGATGCCGGATCCTAGCTACCAAGAGAAGACCTCATTCGTCATCAGTCGTGGAACCCACGTTATCGGTGCAAAGCCCTTCGACCGCATCACGTGGTTCACCTACCAAAGTCATTAGAACAAGATGTTTTAAAACAAATCGGGAACATATATGGAGGTATATATAAACGACATGCTGGTAAAATAGGTAAAAGCCGAGCTCCACATAACCTATTTAGCTGAGGCGTTCCAGGTCCTGAAAAGCTACAATATGAAGTTAAACTCACTAAATGCTCTTCAGTCTCCGTCTCGGAAGTTCGGGGTTTTATAGCCGGCCAGCCGAGGAATAGGCAAACCCGCATAAGATAAAGGCCGTGCTTGATGTCGCTCCATCAAACATTAAAGACATTCAACGCCTGATAAGGAAAATAGCAGCGCTGAGCCGCTTCGTATCTAAAATATCGACAAATGTCGTACCTTCTTTCAAAGTTCTCGAAAAGGCCTTCCAGTGGGATGCACACTGCCAAGAGGCGTTCACGGCACTCAAAACCTACCTGAGCTCTCCCCTCATTCTAGTAAGCCCTTCCGAGGGAGAACTCCTCACTCTACCTGGCCGTTTCAGACTTTGCCATTAGTGCCATCCTGGTAAGAGAACGAGACAGGGTGCAATAACTAGTCTACTATTATGTACCAGCTTGGAGTGTGGAGCTCTGAGAGAGGTACCCAAAGATGGAAAAGCCGATCCCCGCGGCCTGTAATTCACACACCCTTAAAACTCTCACCTTATTTCCAAGCTCATAATCACACAAGTCCCAACTGAATATCCAATGAAGCAAATACTGCATAAACAAAAGTTAAACCGAAGGTCGGGGTATAGCTGGCTATAGAGCCGAAAGTGACCCGACATCGTTCAAACCGAGGATACTGCAAAGGGCATTCGCGTATTTCATCATGGAATTCACTTAGCATAGTTTACTGAGGCTACCCAACTAGCACCGACCTCCCATTGAGATTATCCTCGCTGACGGCCGCTAACGCCAAGGAAGTGGTGCGTGGTCGATCTCGATAGAGGTTTCCACCCGGGAATGCATTCGCTGTGGCTCACAGCCTTCGGCCTAGATGGTTCTTCTCACCATCTTGCCAGAGTACCCACATGATTGGTCTCAGCCAGCCTAAGAGCTGGCACTTCCAGAAGCATCCTTTCGCACCAATGGGCGCACTGTAGTCAGCTTGGTAAAGAAGGAGCTCCTAACACCTTAAGCCTCGCGACGGTTCAATCTCATGAGATGTAAAGAAACCTTGCGGGAGTAAGGATATCCTAAATGAGTCAGAGAACTATCTAAGCGACCTCGGGTGACGATGGGCTCCACCCGCTGCAAATTCCTCGGTGGACTACGCTTGCCTTCTCACCATACAGCCAGTATGTTGCCGAGATATCCGTCAAGAGCTAGCCTGTGTGGAAGCATCCTTGCTACCAACCTGAGCTTGACAGCTCCCAAGAGCGCCGATGCTTCCCCAAGACCTGCTCTCGGTGATCTGGGTTCCGATCCTTGCGAGAGTTTAAAGAAACCCAGAGCAGTGGGGATATCCTAGTGGAGCGAGGAGAACCATCTATGACCCCAAGACGCATGGCTCCACCACGGTGCCTCGGTGGGACTCACACCCTGACATCCCGCATGGGACAGATACTAAATACGCCTCATTCGGCCCAAGCCTCCAATAATCCAGGCCGAATATGAGGTCAGCCATACTGACTTAATCTCGCCCACTTCATGGAAGCAGATCACCGTGAGGCGAGCAGACCCAACCTGTAGAAGCGATAGAAGACTCCTACGGTACAGAGGTGAGAAGATGATCTTATATCTCAAAAGGTGCGAGAGTTGCTTTTAAGAAGTTCCTACGAGTTCAGTCAAACATGTACCAAGAGCAGAGAATTTCGAGCCGATGCTCGCAAAACCCAAGCACAGCTCAAGAAGACCCAGGGCAAGACCGATACCGTCAGCATTTTCTAACTCCAGGCATCGACAACTTATAGTCTCCCCGTGATGTCCGGGAACTGCAGCCAGATGGACCCCATATGGGATTACTTGGTGGATGGTACATTGCCAAGCGACCTAAAGGAGGCGTCCAAACTCAGAGCAAGGTCGAAAAGATTCACCGTTCATCGGGGGACCCTTTATAAACGAGGCTTCTCTACGCCCATTCTTAAGTGCGTAGGGAAGGAAGACGCCAACTACATACTCAAGGAGGTACACGCGAGGGTACTAAGTGTGGCAACCACATTCGAGTCTTGATCTGGCGGAAAACATCGGTACGTGGGTATTACCGCCCACAATGCTCAAAGACGCGACATAACTGGTTAAAAAATGCAAAGCTTGTTAGGAGCATGCTAGGATCTCTCATCTCTCATCTGAGCCGCTGACGTCAGTCACAAGCCAGACCTTTTCAACAATGGGGGCTAGACATATTGGGACCTCTACCCATTGGAAGGGGCCAATGCAAATTTATCATTGTGGCCGTGGTCTATTTTACCAAATGGGCCGAAGCCGAACCTGTAAGACCCGAGAAATTCCAATTTTTTTGAAAAAGGGCAAAATCGTAATTTCGGTTACAAAATTGTAATTTTGGTTAAAAATCCAGAATTTATTCTCTATATCTCGGATGATGAAACAAATTTCACCATTGGAATCGTTCTCACAAATCTAGCTAAAGACGTAAAATTTTCGTCGACCAGACAATTTCGATTTACACGCTTTTAGAGGCATCATGGCTCGGTGCGCAAAACGATTCGATGCAACAAAAAATCACATAACAAGTACTCATGTGCCATAAGTACATGAGCAGAGAAACGATGAAAAACACTCGCCAATAACGCCAACGTCAAACCGTGGAAAGATGGACATAATGGTCATTTTTGAATCATTTGCTAGTAAAAAGACAACAGCGCACTCATCTTCTCAAATTGACTAAAAGGAGCAGTAAAAACGCGAATTGAAACCAAGAGTGTGCCAGTAAACGTTAAAAAATGGTGTTTAGAGAGAGAAGGACCTCCTTCTCTCTAGAAATTCGAGCGATTCGACCGGTCTACAAATGTCGGACAAGGAGTAAAGCCGCTTCACGCAGTATAAGCCAAGGTGGTACTGGATTTAAGGAGTTTGACAAACCCTTGTGGTGTGGTTTCTCCCTTTACTAAAGGCTACACTCTATTTAAGTGTTTTTCAATGTTCAATGGTATTGAGGCCTCGAACGATCATTGATCTGCCCCAAAACATGGATCGACTGATACAATTTGAGCTGGTGCAGCCCGTAACTGTTTTATGGGCTGTTTGGTTGGTAACAATGAAATTTTAGAATAAATCATGCTTTGATGTGAAAGAGTGACTGCACACCTGCAGGATCCGAATCAACAAATGTGTTTCTTATTTTCCTCCCACGCCGTAAAGGTTACCACAAAGATACGTCTAGGCCGAACACGGACGGGTTTTTCATCCTACAAAGGATTTGTATCATGGTTCAAAATGGTGAGGCTTTCATTTGGATTTTTGGAATTGCATGAAAAAGTGTGGGTTTTGTTGTCACTAAAGGACTCCAAACAACTTAAAAATGAGGTTCATCAGACCTCAAGTGCTCGTAATACAAATTTCTCGTAAAATGAGGTTATCAAGGTGTCCCCTGTTATTTCCTCGCATTAGGGCAAATGACATATAGTCATTGCCAAAACCGGATCTTGCTTACGTTAAAACAACCCTTAAAACACCCTATTTGAGCCAAAACACCATTGAAAGATTTAATGCTCCAAATAGCTTGAAAACCAAGCATTTAACCTACTTTCGTGGCTCAGAATGACATATATCGGATGTCGCCGTATCTATCATTAATACACTCGAACCCTCGAAGTATGCCAAGCACACCAAAGAAAATACATTAAATAGCATTAAACCCAGTTTGGAAAGTTTGAAACACATAAATGCAAGCACTCAAGCCATTTAAAACGTAGGAACACTTGCCAACCATCATTAATCAAATCTAGCAACCCTCCTCTTCAAGGTTTTCGAGGCTTAGAAAACATCCTTGAGTTGTCATCCTCAAAGGTATGTTTGGCCAAGCAAAAATGAGAGAAAGAAGAGAGAAGAGAAACTCGTAACCTAAAATGAGAAGTCATGCGGATTTATGCGTGACGAAAGTTGGGTTCCAAAATGTTATGCGTGGCTTATATAATACATATAAGAGGTGTGAAATACCAAAATATATGATTACATCAGACAAAATGAGAATTATACAAAACGGTCGCTTTTGATCAAAACTCGTAGGGGGAAGAATTTTGCTATGTATAGGATTACATAAATAATACAGCATAAATAAAATTTGAATTTTCGCTATACAAAGAATCCGCTTATGATAGCAAAATTTTCATCATAGCGAAAAATATGTACATACGAAATTTCTCGCCAGATTGCTAAATTCGGCTTAGATTAGCGAAATTTTCGCTATGGTTACTAAAATTCGCAATCTCTGCGTAAATTTTCGCGCCACAGCTAAAAATCTCGATGTCCCCAGATTCCTTCCCCACCACCGCCCCATTTCTTCATTTTCCACTTGACATTTCTTCATCCCGGCTTGATGAAATCACCGAGAATTCATACGAACTTGGCATAAATCAGTACCAATACGAAGCCAAGCTTGAAATGATGGCTGAGGTTCTCAAAACCTGAAAAACTACCAAAAACAACCTCGAAACAAACAAGAGACAACTGATGAGTTGATTGACAACGGCAACAGGTTTATATGTGGAAACAAACAACAGGTGGCACCAGGAACACACAGGTCAACTGGTCCAATGCTTATTTAATTTAATATGATTAGTATGTAAAAGTTAATCAAACCTATCTTAAATAGACTTCAAAATAGCACTTTTTAGTACTAATCACACCCTCCAACCAACATGTTGCTAGTCCCTTAGCAATGCTAAAAACAATCAAGTGGTACGCATGTCAAAAGCTTTGCAAAAGTGTATGTCAGTCCAAAAGAGTAAAATAAATGAGGTCTTACCTTCAAAGATAGAACAATTCTGCACTGCGACGAAACCATCAAGAGAGCACCAATGCTTATGAGAGAATGAAGTTTTAGCAAAGATCAATTCCCAAGGAAGTCAACCCGAACTTCCACCAAAATCTAAGTGTTCTTAAGGAAAATCAGCCAACCAATAAGTCAGAAAAGCCATTCCCTCCCCCAACCGCCCACGCTGTGGCCTTAACCCGCTGACCAACCCAAACAGAACCAAGCACTTTTATTTCACTTCGATTGGGCTGGTATCAGTAGGTGCAATGCTTCGAAACCCGATCACCAAAGTCCTGTAATCTGGGTCCACCATGCATTCCCAACAAATTAATGTTTGTGGCATCAAGTCAAAAGGATCACCGATCATTGTAAACCCTTCAAAGCCACTCGACTAATGACTCAGAATTGGCACCACAACTCGCAAATTCCTACCCATCCACCCGTAGGTAGCGAACACTAAGTCGATGACTCCCGACCAATGAAGGTTTAGGAACGGGCTTTAAAGGTTTTACAATATACCCTCGGACCGTGTTCGGTTTCAAGGCAAAGTGTCACACATTCATATCTCTTTCTTCTTTCTTTTTTCCTTTTTTTTTTTTTCGAAGATCAGATTGGCTCCTCTTTTCTGCAACAAAACCATTATAGGTTGTCAACCGATCTAAGCCGGTCTTGCAAAGTAAAAGCGGTATATAGCTTCTCAACCTATTGATAAAAACTGATGTGCACTATATGTGATTAGCTAAAGGCGGATGAAAAGGTTGAATACGTTGGAACTTCAATCGACCAAAAACTTAATTATGCATGGAATTGTTCTAACATTATGGTAGCATACAGGGCTTCAATTCCTCAACTGAAGGCAAGAGTAGAAACACAAAAATATATGCACAAACATGACTTGCAAGAGTGTAGAAAGTAAGTAAGTAATGCTATAAAGCTTTTGATATAACCAAAGTGGCTAGTACAAGCTTAACATAGCTAAACACAACAAAAATATCACTGCCTACTATCGGCTAATACATGTATCCTATACAATCCTATTCAAAATGAGTAGGCAGTTGATAAAGCTAAAAACAAGACAAAATATGATAGAAGATACTCCCAACTCTAACTTTTCCTCCCAACCAAAGTATAAACATGTCTCCACTGGTAGGGATCGGAAAGCTAAAGAAGGGAGTGCAACCACCTCACTATCGTGGCGGTATTCCGGCGCCGCCGCTGTACCGCCAAAGATATCCCGCGAGGTCGCTACCGCAGATCGATCTCGAGGGCTGCAAGTGTGCTCACCGCTTAATCGCTGGAGGCCGAGGTGGGCCTGGTGATTTCAAGAAGCATGGCGTGATTCTCGCGCTATATAGCGGACTTAGCCGGGCCATCCGCCGCCCAACGATGCCGCGGTAGCAGCAATTGCAATGCATATCATCCAGCGGTCAGCAAATAGCCCCGCGGAACCGACATGGACATGCTCCTGAGATCGCGCCGTATAAGAAGGCCGCAAAGGTCGCAGTGGGCTTCGGCAAGAGGGAGGTGAGACGGAGGAGATGAATCTCGAACCGGGTCCTTCCACTCTCCAATTTCCACCTTCCGGGAACAGGATGCCTCCCCAAGTGGGTCCTCGCCACCATCTCGCCTGCCTCCCGTCGTTTCTTCTGGAGATAATAGAGATCGCATTTATGGTTTGATCGCTTCAGCGGAGTAAGACCCGCGCGATAAACTGGTTCCTCCGCCATGCGCGGTTCTCAGGAACCCTGTGATGTTTCTAGACTGCTCAAGAACCCCGTGATCAATAAAGGTAAACTCTCGCCGAGCTGTGCCCTCATGGACCTTTCCTCAAAATGCAAAGAAGGAAGCCGCGATACCGAGGGGACTAAAACCGTAATCCTCC